>OVAN01000313.1:0-66834 GCA_900406275.1 Anastatica hierochuntica | reverse complement strand
ATATATATATAGTAATATGAAGATATTTAAATATGTATAAATAATTATATACGCATAGTTCCTATTATATTATTACGAATGTATATATAATGCATATATATATAGTAATATGAAGATATTTAAATATGTATAAATAATTATATATGCATATATATATATATATATTATTTGTCTCTACAACTCCTACCGTTTCTAAAATGAGATTGTGGAAATTACTTAACTTACAATCAAAAAAATAAAAAATAAATTTGTTAGGCTTTGAGAAAAAAAAAGAGAACTAAAGTGCGATTGATTCAAATTTTAGATTGTAGCTTTGTTTTACCTTTTTACAGCCCCTAAATCCCTTACCAATCAAGCACCTTATTTTTATAGAGGTTTTCTCAGAAAATTTCAAATTTCTTTGTTTCTTTATTTGTATTATCTAGAAAATATATATATATATATTTTTTGGTCACGGTATTATCTAGAAAATATTATTATCGTTTATCAATCAATAAATCTAGATAATAATTTTCCACATACAAAAAATTAAATAATAAATCTATATACATTTTCATTGATAATTTTCTGTATTATCTAAGCAAATTTATGAACGATTAATTTTGTTAAAATATTAAGCAGCTGTAGTAATGATATTACTATCAACTTGTAGCCCCTCTTGGCCCATTAACAGCCCAATAAAAATCCAAATGACTATTTCATCAATTCATATTCCCAAATCTCTTTACCGAAAGACCAAAGGGCACTGCTACTCACTACTCCGGCGAACTGAGAAACTCATCGCCGACTTTAATGGATTCTCCACCTCCACCAAATGATTTCCCTCCGTCCACGGCGCCGTCAAACATCGGAAACCTAGTTCCTCTTTATTCCAATTATCTTTGGAATCGACTTGCTTCTTTGTTTCCTACTTCTAATTCCATTTTTCTCGGCAAATTCTCAAATCTCTATCGCCAAAACTTCACGAGGAAACGACATATGTCCTTTCCTCTTCCTCTACCATCTGGCTTCCCATGTTCCTCTTCGTAAGATTCATCTCCTCGCTTATATATCTTATATCTTTTTGGTAGTTTATGGTACTTTGCTTCTTACATAGTGCCATTAACTTCTGCTTGATGATAGCAGCATCTGATACTGAAGTTTTTGATTATATACTTTTTCAAAAGACTATCCTCGAAATCTCACTGTTTTGACTTTTGATCATACATTTTTGTTGATTGATTTCTTCAGCAATATCTCGGCGGATACGTCTAGGATTTATGTTGTTTTGGAGGAGATAATGGCTGATGTGCTCTCAAACTTGCATGATATCCAGAAGAGTTTAGATTTTTGGCAATCCAGAGCTGAGGTGAATGAACAGAACATTCCATGAGATGTACCTTTTGTTCCAAAGGATCATATATCTAAAATGGTTCTCTTGGTTATCACATTGACTACAGGGTTCTAATGCTCGAAAAGCTTACTTCATGATTTTCGAGAGAGGACCTGTAGCTTTTGTGAATGAGAGTACGAAGTTTGTGCGCAAAACTCTCAGTGAGGATTCTGCCGTGCAGCATCTTTGTCAGTCATCTTCATCTCACATGTCGGATAGGATGCGGGTCTTGGTGGAGTTAAGATCTGTGCTCGCTTCCTTTCTTGCTCAGGTTATAAAAACTTTCATTTCTTTCAATCATAGTAAGGGCTGTTTAATAAAGTTTGTGCTACTGCAGTCTTGTTTTGCACGTCCAAGATACTAATGTAACTATTTTCAATGGGTTCTCTAGCTTTATGTTGAATTAGATAAACGTGGTGAAGATCTTCTGAAGAATCCAGAAAAGTCACTGCCATCATTGTTGGCTGTTATCAATGGATTGTTTTCCAACTTGGAGGGTTCTTTCAGCCATTTACATGCTGAGCGTGAGGTAACAGGCTGATTTCTTGCTTGCTATTTTACATGTTGAGCGTGAGGTATATTCCTTTATTTGTTTAATAGATTTTTCTTCTTGCATTGCTTTTGCAGTCTGATTCTTCTATTGGTGGAAGTTACCCTATGCCTCTTGTATTTGATCGACTCCCTGAAGTTAACGAAGAAGGGTCCCAATGGACTGATTGTGAACTTACAGATGCAATCAACTTGGTCCATAAGAATTTGGAAAAACTTAACTCATATTTATCAGTTATGGTAGGTGCGGCTGTAGTTTATGTACTGTTGGCCAGTATTCTTGTTGACAGAAATCATCGTGTAAATTCAAAACGTCTTACATTGGAAATCAACTCTGAGATTTTTCCTTCTTCCATTCCCTTTTAATAGGTAGGCAAACATCGAAAGCCAAGGAGGATGACCCTGTACTGGGTCCGATATACATGTGGTGCAGTCGGACTTTCTGTTTTCTCTATATGGCTACTACGTCATAGTAGTTTGATGGGAAGTTCTGACATTGAGAATTGGATTCGTGATGCAAAAGAAGCAACAACAAGCTTCTTCAGTGATCATGTTGAGCAACCGGTTTGTTCTTAATCTTTCATATATTTTAAGCAAGAACCGTGACTTTATATTCATACAATTATATTGAAGGATTACAAATAAAGAAAAAATGATGGCTAATGCGACTCTCTGGCTCATATAGAAAATGGAGGATGTGTGGCGGGTTAAAATGATCGAGTTATCGGTTTGTTGCTTGACGTTTTGTTAGCCTGGGATTTCTGAATTAATTTCCTGATCTTGCAGTTGCTTGCCATTAGGGATGAGCTTTTTGATACTTTCCGGAAAAGGCATAAGGGTGTCATGGAAACTGAAGAAGTGCAACTGACGCAAGACTCACTTCATAGGTCGATATTCATTTCCTTCTTGATGCTTTTTATCCTTGTTCCAATTGTTTGCTATTGTATATGTGCGTACCCTTTTCATTATGCCATAGCAATTCACTTTTTATATTCATACGGAGTTCACTGATCTAGGGATTCAAATAACCGCAGCCAAAAGTATCTGTAACCAGTCATTTACTGCCCTCTTAATTTTCTATTTCTAATGCAGAATGCTGAGGAATTTCTGCGAGCAGGCTACACGTGAAAAGATGGCAGATAATGCCTCTGATCAGGAGATGCTTGAAATTGTTATGAACCGGTACAAATCTGAACTCTTCTTTTTTAGGCACTCGCATAAATTTGCATTTACAGTGATTACATTCTGCATTAATTTAGGCAAGGAAATAATCTGAGGCTACAAATATTTAGTTGCTCCAATCTTGGCTAATGAAAATAATTGTGGACATTTCCTCATTACTTTGTATGATGATTTCCTGTTATAGTTACCGCAAGTTTGAAGTTCCACCACATGACATGCGTATGTATTGAATGTTGCCTTGTAATTGTAGGTATGAAAAGGAACTTGTGCACCCTATTCACAACCTCCTTAACGGAGAGCTTGCACGTGGTTTGCTTATCCAGGTAATTTAAGTTCTTGACATGGAACTGTATTTTACTGTTTGTGAAATTCTAATCACATGATAATTGTCTATCTTGCAGGTCCAGAAGCTGAAACTGGATATAGAAACGTAATTTCATTAAACCAGTAGCTCTCAGTTAACTAGAGTAGATTTCGTACTCATTTCTATATGAAACTGAATAATCTTTTCCCTCAGAGCTATGCTTGAACTGGATCAGATACTCCGCGCAAATGAAATAAACTTTGCCATTCTGGCTGCGCTTCCTGCATTCTTTCTCAGCCTTGTTATGCTCACGTTGCTCCGGACATGGCTTAAACAGGTGAGTAGATTTATACATATATGTGATTCAGTTTTTATATTTATGAGACTCGGTTGTGCACACAGTCAATAGTGCCAGCTTTTGTTGCATTAATGAATCAGGATAGCAGAGCTCAAGGACGAGGAAGAATTGCTCGTATACACAGGAGACTACTTGTCGTTGAAATTGAAAAGAGGATTATGCAGTATCAGAGCTACATTGAGCAAGGACGTGTAAGACGTCCAGTCTAATTTCCCATTTTCCCCTTTGTTTTTCAAGTCGCTAATATAAGTTCATGGCCGTTTGCTTGATGCTGTTACAGGATAAGGATGCAGAAACCGTATTTGGTTTGCTAATATACAGCCTTGAACGTTTGTATCGAGTTGTTGAGAAACCTGCAAGAGCAACCGACGAGTGGGATTTGTAAGTTTTTCATCTGATCCCATAACGTTGTCTGCCTTTTAGATTGTCGCGTGGGTTACCTTATATATGCGCGCTAGTTTGTTTGTGCTTGAAAACTACTGACTGATGTATAATTGGAAAAAAAAACAGAGTGAAAGAAGATCTGATTGAGTTAGGAAGGCCACAACAGCAAACATCGTACAAGCTAACAGTGACGCAACGACTAATACGAGTTTATGACTGCTTGCTTCCCACTCTGAAGCCACAATAACACACTTATCTCTGCTTTTTATTCATCCCTACTTTCGAGTTTTTTTGGTATCAACAAAAGCCTTTTTTGTTTCTTGGGATAGTAAAAAGTGCTACACTTAGAAAAAAGAGTTTTCATGAATCTGGTTTTGTATTTGTTGCAGTTCAAACATTTTACAACCTGTTTATGCCTTGTGTTAGTGGTTTTCGGTTTATGCCCTTGCTTACTATAGAACATGAATTGTTACAAAAACAAGAAAAATCCTTAGACTAAAGGGAATGTTGACATCACAACCAATTTTTATAGAACATGTGTGATGGCAATGAAAATTAGAAAGAAATCTTCAACATGGGTTACTATGAGTATAAGTGTCTAAAAGGTTTTGATCCATCTTTTTCCTAAACTTGAAATAAAATATGTAGTGTGGGGTTGAAGCTATGGTGTGTGATTCAGCTTCACACCTCTTCTCCGGTTTACCTCTAGCTGCATTAGAGAGCCTATTAACAAAATAACTCATCCCTCTTCACAGCTCCATCTTTCACCAGTGAATCGTTGCGATCCAATCGCCTGAAAATGCGGTTAGCTTTTCTTTTTTATTAATGTAATGATGTCCTATTAGGACAAACCACAGCTTTGCAAGAGAGCTCATCATCAATGAGCCACAACTTCAATTCTGCAAGCTTTGTCCGAACGATATTGGAACCAACCTTAGATGACCAATACACCACCGGTTTGCTATCTCCCCTTGTTTGGTTTGCATTGCTATTCTCTGCGATACCTAATGTTTCTACTGTCTTGATCCTCTTGCCCTTTTGCTCCGCTAGTTTTCTCACTAGATGAATAAAATTTAGACTTTGCTTTGGTGGTGCATTCTTAGTTGCCGACGATACGATGCTGCCAAGAAACTCGCTGCTCCATAACTTTTGAGTGACTGATGAAGATTGAATAAGCAAAACTTCAGAGCTTTCTCCAACATAAAAGTCGTGTTTTGAGCTGATATTTGCGAGGAGAGGACCGTCATCAACCAAAAGTGCATTACTTGAAAATACCCAGGTGCTGTATCCAAGTTCTAAGCATTTCTTAACAACGTATGCATTGCCCAAAGCCTCCTTCACTGAGTTTGGGTACGAAGCTTCGATTTTTATCAACTTGTCGAGGAACATATCTGCATCAATCACAGGATGCCCCCTTCTTGAAAGATCATAGAAAAGCTCAGAGGTAGGGCCTATAAAAATGTGGTTTTGAGTATTGAGCCTCTCGAAATGGCAGAGCAAGTTCCTGATAAACATCTCGTCTGCATCATATAGACTGACCAGAACAATGGTTTTCTCTCTCTGCAGAAAAGGAAGAATGGTGCCAAGTTTATTCATGTCTCTCACAACTCTGCCGGGAACAACTTCGCTGAAACAGTAATCGTACCACTTAAGGCTACTCAAGGGTGGTTGAAGTTTCAGAAAATCAGAATCGATAGAACTTTTGTTCAATAACTGCGAATCTGGCCCAGCGGTTTTCCGATAGTTAACACCAGCATCCCTATGAGAGACACTTAAAGAAGTCTCATTTGGGAAATTGGTGTAAATGTTAAAATAGCCACGAGAGTGCGTAAACTTAATGAACCACGGTGTCCATATCCGTTCTCCCAACTTCTTGTACCAATCATTCGTCACCTGAGCAAACATCACAGATAATAAATAACACAAAACCAGGAACTTGTAAATAATGGAATCCATGAAGAACAGCTTAAAAATGTTACCATGCCATCAAGAAAAGGCTTCTTCCCATTCGCCTTGTGTTCGTCATACCATAATCTGAACTCTTTCCACGGTTTTGGGAAGAGAAGCTGTCCCCAAGTTCCCACTAACTGATATAAGAAAACGTTCGTTTTCGGATCTACATATAACCCATTGCCATGCTTACCTGCGAGTTCATCCCTAAACCAATCAGCCACAAACATAAGCATGATAAAACACTTGAGTTCCTACTTCTTACTGATACATGCTTTCATAAAAATGGATATATCCTAAAAACCCATCCCAAAGATTCAAACTTTATCATTGATATTTCATGTGTGTACCTGGAACGAGCCTTGCTCTCTGAAGAGAAGCTCCAAAGACAGAAGGGTTGAAATTGGAAGTATCATAGTAGTAATTACGAATCACTCGTTCAAGAAACTGAAAGTAAAGCGGAGAAACCTCAAGATCATCTTCAACGACGAAGGCGAATTCGTGATCGGAGCTCGGCCACCAAGCTTCAAGCCACTGTCCTTGTAATCCGGCGTTACCGGTTCGATAGTGAACAAGCTTTTCCCCAAATCTCCACTCGAACCCATCAACGAAATCGAGTATTTCCTTTGTTGTCTTCAAGTTTTCTTCCACCGGTTTACGATTCCGTAAGAGTGAGAAATGATCGATGTAGATGTGGAGGTGAATGCGTCCTGTGTCGCCGGAAACGCCGTAGTTAGCAGCGGCGAGAGAAGCGAGACAGCGGGAGAGAGATTGGAGACGGTTAAAGGTGAGGACTTTGATGAAGAAAGTGAAAGGAGGAGGGACGACATCACCGCCGTGATTACGCCGGAAAGTAGTTCCTCGTCCGGCGACGGAGTGGGTGGTTTCGGAGACGAGGACGAGGAGGATGATGACGGAAAGACAAAAGAGAAAAAGAAGGAGAGGAAGTAAGTTTTGTTTGGGTTGTGGGAATAACATCGCCATGGATCACAGTTTAAGCTTTCTTCTCGGGTTGAGAAAGGCTTATAATTAGCAAAACAAATCAAATTTAAAAACGATGAATGATAATTTAAGTTTTGTTTTTTTCTTTCTAGTATTAAATTTGTTTTTATAAAAGGAAATATAAAATTCAGATATGCTCTCAAATGTGTTGGGAAGAAATTGGGAAAGAATCATTTGGAAATAAATAGTAGGGATTGTTAGTTTGATCATCCAGATACAACAAATGTCGGATAATGTTCATTTGCCGTAAATTATAAACATGATCTGGGCGGAGTAATTGGATGCAAATCAAAACTCATCCAAATCTAGATATTGTGGATGAGTTTATCAAAACTGCAAAACCGCAAAAACCGCAAAATCCCTCTAAACCGTAAAACCGCCAAAACCGCAAATTCGTAAAAACGTAAAAACCGTCAAAACCGAAAAATCCGCAAAAAACTGACAAGACTGTAAACACCGACAAAATCGCAAAAACCGTAAACATGCCAAAACCGCAAAAACAACAACGTAAAAAACGTAAAATTTGTAAAAACCGCAAAAAGACAAAAACCGTAAACCCGACAAATCGGCCAAAACCAACAAAACCGCTAAAACCGCCAAAACCACAAAATCCGACAAAACCGCCTAAACCGCAAAAACCGTAAAAACTGGAAAACCGTCAAACCGCAAAAAAAACCGTAAAACCGCCAAAACCCTAAAATCCACGAAACAGTAAGAACCGCAAAAACACAAAAAACACGTCAAAATCGCAAAATAATTATATTTGTAATGTGTTCAACAAAGAAAAAAAAGGCCCTTACAAAGATTTCTTGACACCCTCCCACAAATTCATATGTAGTAACACGTATGAGATTGGACAATTCTTCCAAAGCGGCGTTAAACCTGACCGTCGGGTCATCGTCGACTTTAATCTTAAAGTCAAATCGGCTGCAACCTCCAGCCGTCGGATCAGTAGCGGCGTTTATACTCGATCATAGAGTCAAATCATGAGAAATACATCAAAACATGGTTGTATTTTTATGTCTTCATCATCACTTTTGGATTCGCGTATGTATACCCTGGATTAGAGCTCATCATCGCCGAATCAGCATGGTATCCGGTCGAACCATCATTTAAAATAATATCTTCGTGATTACTGTCAAATTTGTAATAGATGTCACATGAAGACTGATTCTAATAAACGTAATACTCGAAAGTATGGAAACACCACATTAGTTTTTTTTTTCTTCAAAAAACTAGAAACGAAAAAACCAACATATTCCATCTTCTTCTTTTTTTTTGAATTCTTTTTCTTTTAAATATCCAAAGAAGAGTAAGCAATAAGCATGGAGAAACCCAATCTTTTTTAAAAAAAATCCAAAGATCATCAAAACTTTTCTTTCAATTATCAAAACAAAAAAAAATCAAAAAGGAAGAAAAAGTAAGTAGAATGAAAAAAATATTATAAAATAAGATAAATATAGATAGTAAAACCAATCGATAAAGAGCCAAAAATTTTGTATGTTTTTGGCTAATGGTCTGATAACATGTTAAAAGTGGAGAAATCCTTACGAAATTCAGTTTTATTGATTAGTCAATAGACATATTTATAGAAAATAATAATTTTGTCCACAAGCTCTTTACATATTTGATAAAAGTAAATTGTCTATTTAGTAATAAAGAAATTTACATAAATATATAAACTATCCTAATATATTCAAGCTCGATCTCGTATCTTCAGAATCTCCTAACAGTTTTAAAACATAATTCAAATAAACTTTTTAGTTAACGGAATGGTGTATATCTAAATGATGGCTTTATGTCTATACTTTCATGTACTAATGAAATACATCTTGGTCGACCTTCTAAAACGTATAGGGTCATCGAGAGATAATACTTTTCAAGCTGACTTCTCCGTCAAGAATAGGCGAATAGCATGTGGTTCATCTCAACAAGTTTCGTATGATTCCACTTAATATAAGAAAATAGTCAATCACATACGATATGTACGTACTGTTGAAAAAAGAAAATTCAAAAGTACGCCACACTAAACTACTCGAACAAATAGAGAAAATGACAATTTTTTTTATTAGAAACATATATTATATATGATCCTTTGGCTATGTAAACATTTGAATTTTAGCTTTATTGTGAATCAAATGTTTACATAGTCAAAGGAGGAGCGAGGCTTTTAGCCTAGTAGCAAGCGCTCAGCTCCTCAAATCCGAAGATCGAAGATTCGAATTTTCGGTCACGTATATGTGCGCGCATGCCCCATATGAGAGGCTATGGGCTACCAGACCGGTCCACTGTGACCCGGACTCCCGGTACTAGGGTTAGAGCCACCGGGCCGGTCCGTTGTGGCCCGGATTGCCGACAAAAAATAAAAAAAAAACATAGCCAAAGGAGAGACATCACATAATATATGTTTCTAAATAATCTCAAATCTTTTATGTCCCTTTTAAACCTCTTATGCCTCATTGTTTTAATGAAATATGTTAAAACCAAAATGTCTCTCTCATTAAAGTTATTAAAGAAATTAAAAAGAAAGAAAAGAAAATTAATTCTCGGAAAAAAAGAAAAAGCTGAAAAAGAGCTCGCCGAAAAATCGATACTCAGCTTAGTGGAGGATCAGTGGAGGATATAACTCTGTCAATGATAGAAGAAATATATATATATATATATAGCTTGCGTTGAATGAAAGTAAAGTTAAATTAGAACTGAACTACATTCTGCTGCTGGTTGGGTGGAAGAACAATTAACTATTTCGGATGATGATGATCTATATATTTATCTACCTTTCATAAAGAGAATCGTAGATGTTTTTTGTTTGTGGAGACCATGGGTAGATCGAAAAAACTCGAGCAACTGTCGAGAGCGAGCAAAAGTTCGTTTGGTATGAACTATGAAGAGTTGTACCCAAATGATGATTAAATCAGACCTAATGCCATTATTCATTTCGTAGAAGGCGAGGTAGCAAATCAACAGAAAGAGGTTATAGAGGCGGAGAATGATGATTATACAACACGTGATGATTGCGTGGATACCACTATGGACACCGACCTGGATATATTGCAAATGGCTGATGAGTTTGTTGAGCATCCACATTTCGAAGAATCTAGTCAGTTTATAGCGGCATGGAAAGGCGGTTTGGATGTGAGTAAGCTTCGGGAATTTGCAAGTATAAAGGTAACTTAAGAGCTGGTGGATAGAGCCGCATTTGAGAAATGCTTTGGTTATGATATTAAAAAGTTGGATCTCACGCGATAGATGGTAAAATGTTCAACCAAACTGTAAATGGGGTTTATGAGCTGTAAAGATTCCACAGTCAAAAAATTTCTTAGATTAGAACGTACACGAAGATGCATACATGCTCTCAGACTAGTTAAAGTACAAGCAATGACAAGAGAAAGGCTCAACACAATTAGTCGGGTCCCTTTTGAATGAGAAATATCCAGAACAAATGGAAACTTCAAGTCTGAAAGGTATCATGGATCTTGTTAAGAGGAAACTCAATGTCAGTATATCATACTCCGCATCGTTGAAAGGGAAAAAGCAAGCTGTTTTTGATTTACGTGATTTTCCGGAAGAAAGCTAAAAGAAGTTGTATAGCTATTTGTACATGTTAGAGTGTGTCAATCCGGGAACAAAAACAAGTGTTAAACTTAATGAGGCAAGAAAATTTAAGTACCTCTTCATAGCTTTGGGGGCTTGCATTCAAGGGTTTCAAGTCATGAGGAAAGTGATAATTGTGGATGCCACATTTCTGAAAAAATGAATATGGTGGCGTACTAGTTTTCGCCACACCTCAAGATCATAATCTTCACCATTACCCCATTGCGTTTGGTGCACTCGATAGTGAGAATAATGCTAGTTGGACTTGGTTTTTTTAGATGCTGAGAAGTGTCGTGTCAAACTTTCTGAATTAATTTTTATGAGTGAGAGAAATGCAAGCCTCATCAGCGCTATAGCTAATGTGGTTCCACAAGCTTGCCATGGGCATTGTTTATTGAATTTGTCCTAGAATGTGAAAGGGCATGATTCTAACGTCAAAAAGGTGTAGTCCCATGGAGATTCATGGAGTTGAGTAGGCATTACACGGTGATTGAGTTCAACTCTACTTACGAGTCTTTTAAGACGAGATATCCTTTAGCGACCAAGTATGTGGAAGAAAGTACTTAGAAAGAAAAATGGGCAATGTGTTTTTTCTAGGTAACATATACAATTTGGACACTAGCAACAATGTGGAATCTTTGAACAACGTGTTTAAGGAAGAAAGAAAGGACTCCATAATACCATTGATCGATGCAATCGTCAGAAAATTTTCCTACTTGGTTTAACGAACATTGGAAGGACGCCACTGTTGATCGATTAAAAAAAATTGGTGCCTTTCGTGGAGAACTTCTTGCATGAGATATGGGTTGATGCTGAGATATTACCTGTGCGGGAGCCAAAAAGTTATGAGCTTGATTATGAGATCACCTGTGCCGATGGAAAGAGTTATTTGGTAAACTTGGTAGTAAAAAGCTGTAGTTGCAAGGTTTTTGATTTTGAAAAGTGTCCTTGTGTGCATGCAGTTGCCGCTTTCATATATTTCATAGAGGATGCTGATACCGATCAAGGTTGTGGTCGTGATATCCAAATAGAATTACATAAGCTGTGAACAAAATATTACTGGATGGAGTTGTGGGCATTGGCTTATTACTGGATAATTTTAAGTAATACTGGACGAGTCTGAATGGAAGGTACCTGATTACATTAAACAACTGCATATCATACCTCCTGATCGTCTAAAGAGAACGGGAAAAAAAGAGCTAAATCATAATTATATGGCTAAAAAAATCAACTATAAAACTAAAGAAACAAAGTTTTAGGTGGGTAATAGTAGGGAAAACTAGTTCTAATTTTGGGTGTTTTTCAAATTAAATTACTATTACCTATACTAAAATTGTGTTATCACAGTTTTACATTTGATTTTATTGCTTTAACATTTAATTATAACAAAGATTCGTAGCTAATATAACATATGTCAAGAAAATGAGTTATTCTACCTTCCTGAATAGATTACCTTGTATTTTCAAGAACACTTTGTTAGTAAAGACTAGCATAGAAAGGAAGAGTCAAATAAATATTGATTCCAAAGATATTATTGCATAAAACAATTAGAATTACATGTTAAAATACTAAAATTATAAGTAAAACAAATAAAACAAACTTAAAGTATATATATAACTAAATAATATGGAAAACACCAGAAGTAGAACTATGTGAAACTTTCGTAACAGTAGTATCTTCTGTAAAACTTAGAAATTTTTTTGATGGGAAATAAAATTTTTGGCGCTAAAAGCAGAAAATTTCTCGCTTTTCTTTACCTTTTACGATAGTCTCTCTCTCTCTCTTTCATCATTCTCTCTCCCTTTCATCATTTGTCATTCTCTCTCCTTGTCATCATTCTCTCTCCTTGTCATCATTCTCTTTCTCATTCTCTCCCTTTCATCACTATCTTTTCATTCTCTCTCTCTCTTTCATCATTCTCTTTGTTATGGATCCATACGAGGAGTTGAAGGAGATGAAGAAGACCTAGGCATACACTTACATGACCTATTACGTAGCTGATGTCCAATCTGGGATTTCGATACGTTGCCCACTTGGGGGGATAATCATCAACGATTTCTCTCCAACTCCAAAGTATTCAACAAATTTTGATACTTTATCTGGGAGGCGATACTTCACTTGCAAGGACTATAAGGTAATTTTTGATTTTCTTTTGCATTCTGTAAAGTAAAACTAGGTAACACTACTTGAGATGGATGAAAAGTAAAACTAGCAAAACTAGGTAAAACTTTATAAACTGTATTAGAGTGTTTGTTTTACGCGCATGACGATGGCTTCCACTTTCATCAACAATAGGTTGTCGATGTCGAGGAAGAGGTTGTGCGATTAAGGAAGAAAGTAGAAGAGATGGTTGAAGAGTTGACAAAACTTAAAGAGTTTATGACCCGTCTAAAACTTTCTTGCGAGTGATACAATTATTTGTTTGTTAAGACTTATCGCAGTTTTTGTTGTGAGTTGTATATAGTTAACCATTTTATGGTTTCTTTAAGACTTGTGTTAAAATTAAGGTTTGTGTTGTGTTACAATCTCTTTGTCTTTTCTAAGAGATCTCCTTTTCTAATCTAAGATTGCAATTTAGGAAATTTTAAACTAATTTAATCAACAAAATATAAAACAAATAATGAAGTTACTATAACAAATAAACAAGTTTTCCACAATGGAGTTTCAACTTCTTATTCATTATCACTCTTTGTTTTTTCTTTCTCAGCTTGCTTCACAAATGCCTCAAGTAGGACCAACCTTTTGTCATATTTGGAGATAAATTTATTCACTTTCCTCTCAACTTTCTTTAGTTGATCTCCTAATTTTTTTGATGCTTTTGATAACATCTCCCAATTCGAGGGTGGAAGTGGAGCCTTCAATGACTGACATTTGTTGAGCTAGCTCTTCAGCTTGTTCTGTATATTCTTAATTTTCGGGTAGCATCATCTTGTTCGTACATGTATCTAACAAAAGACCTTCAAACCTACATCCAGATGCTTAACCCAACTGTCGACAACAAGACATGGCTCATCAACAGCGTTCTCCTCTTCCATGTTTTCATCCAAAAGAGCTTTTTCTACTTCAGTTTTGGTGGGCAAGATACTGTCAATGTCCTGTGAATGTCAAAATTAGTTTTAATGCTTAAAAAAAAAATACATAACTACCCATAAAACTCAGACAGTTTTCCTTAGTTTTTTAGTTTTCCTCGAATAGTTATACCTAGTTTCTCCAGTTTTATTTTGCAGAATTCTCAAATATTTTAACCCATTTACAAAATTTTAAGTATTCACAAATGCAAAAGGAAAACTAGAAGAACACATAATAATTCAAATGCAAAAGGAAACTTACCTTTGTTTTACTCAGTTCCTCATATATTCTTGCAAGAGGAAACTCTTTCATTTCCTTGGGTTTGGATGTGGACTGGCACATCCTCAGACAATTGACATCATCACCACCAATAGAATCTCTGAACTTATTTTCCAGCTGCGGAACGGCCTCAAAAGTAAGAAGCTACAAAATCCATATTTTCTAAGAGTTAGCTTTAATGATCAACATTAATAACAATAATAATGCTCTTTTACTTACCTCCAGTGAAAGACAGAAACCTGGAAGAGGCCATAATGACTTCTCCTTCACATGCCCTCCAAAATGATCATGGTGTGAGAGATCTCCTTCACCATGTAATCGTAGGAGTATCTCCCCCCATGGAAAGGTCTTGCAGAACTCAAAGTCAGCCACGTCTCTTTGGAAAAAAATCCAAAACATGTTTTGCGCCTTCTCCACTATTCGTTTGTGCTCAAACAACACTTGCTAAAAAGTATATAACCGTAATCTTCAACATGTCTCTATGGGGTCCCATCAACTCCAGCTTCACTTTCACATCCTCTAACCTTATTATTCCCTTGGAATGCTTCTTCATAAACTTTGTACTTCCCCTCTCCTTGTAGTTGAGAGCATAGTTTCAACATTTCAATCATGAAATCAGCGCGTGTTCCCTCAACCCATACTGGTTGGGAACACCATTGACAACGAACCACACTTCTTTTCGATTCGAGATTTCTGCATTCTGCAGCAAGAGCATCCACATTGCCTGAACCTTGTGGTTTTTCACTTTTATGTGAAACAAGTGTTTAAATTGAGGATACTCCTCAAACCACTTCCTCTCCGAATTATTGAGCTTCAAATTCAGATTCCCAAGCGTGTCAATAGCTTCTAATAAGAAGCACCTCGTCCCCAATTTTATCTGTTTCTTGGTACTCCGTTATGCAAGATGTACATTCTAGCTGATTTGATTGCTTCAGTTGCCTCAAAATCATATAAGTAACATTCAAAAGACATTCAATTCTACCCCATTTATACCACTAACACATCAAAACTCCAAATAGTTTTCTCATGTTTTACTAGTTTTACATGTATAATATTATCACGAATAGATTTCTTAATGTTTTACCATTATTTCCTAGTTTTACCAAGTTTTCCTAGTATTACTCAGAGAATAACTCATTGTTTTACTCACCGTTCCCTACTATTACCCACATTTGCCTTGCAAAACACGATGTAAATGGAATCAAAATGTTTAAATCAAAATCCATTGCTAATTAGTTACCTCTAAGTGCTCTGATTCAGATAGAAGATGGATCTCTTCGTTTCCCATCCAAGTTGATGGAATAGCTGGAGTGGTACTCAAAACTATTTCAAACCAAGACCTCTCCTCTCCTTTAGATTCACTTTCTTCACAATTCACCATATGCTGCTTTCTCTTCATTGTTGCATCGTTTTCTTCATCTTTTTCTTCATGCTTGTTTGCATCCTCTTCTTCACTTTCTCCGCAGTCAGTTGAGCCAGCCTTCTCACCTTTGTTGTCTTCATCGTCGTCATCCGATTCCACTCTCACTCCCCGGAGGAGCCGGCGGAGGAGCATATGTGCTCAGTTCAGAGCCTTTTTTTACCTCAACCACCATCGCTGTCTCCACAAGCACATTTATTGAGCTGCCTTCATTGTTCGGATTCGATACCTCTTTCTTCTCATTCGGCTCTACAATATTCACAGAAATTGTCGTCTTCGCCATCTTCGTCTTCTTCTCCTTTTCTTTCGTCGGATTCGCCTTCCTCTTACCGACTTCCTTCTTCACGACTGCCTTCTTCTCGCCAACCTTCTCAATATCGTCCTTCTTCGAATTCTGCCTGGTTTCAACCATTTTTTCGAATTTGATAAGAGAAATATGTGCTAGTTTCCTTTAATTTCACGAAGAATCTAATCGTCTCCTATGAGAATACAAAAATTTTGATTTTAAATTAGAATTAGGGATTTGAATTTGAATCTCAATTAGATGTAAAACTTGAGTTAGATTCAATATATTCAGGTCGGGCTGATATAACCCAGGTATAAATCGTAATATTGACAACTTGGCTTGGGTTTTAAATACTTTCCATCTTTTTTGAATTAAAAATAAATATATATAATGTTTCTTTAGGGACTTTTACGAGTTGTGATTGAGATATAGGGACATCAGAGATGATTTCTCGTTTTGCAAGTCCAAATGGTGAAATTGGAACCTAATTATACCCCATACAATCAAAATAGAGCCAATTTGAACCAAATCTATTGAACTCTAACCAAACTAATTTTTCATTATGTCATCAATGTCTCGTAACCATCTTCTACATTTTGTAGTTGAGATCGAGAGTTTTTGCTTTTCCTGAGTGCTGAGCGATTGTAGGGTTTCCTCTTTCCTAAGTCGCTATCGCAAACCACATCTGAAGCTAAAACTGCTTCATCAATCCTCTGTGTAATCATTAGTTTCTTTCAATCAAGATAGAGTAGAGAGTTTCTTCCAAAACCAAGAGTAGAAGTTATATTTGTCTCCTTGCTTTAGAACTACGAAGAAGTCCTGGTATTATGTCTGATCATGAACGAGAAGCCTGGTGGTTTACATCTTTCGCTCATGAGACTCTAAAGTGCCCAACTATATTTACATTCAAAGTAAATGTGGTCACGTGATTCATGTTCACAGCCGCATAGAAGGAAAAGAAGGTTCGTAGGAATTTATCTTGTCCTCAATCTATATCTAGTTGGGCAAGGATTTTAAGACAAAAATCCATGTTGTTGTTCTCTACTTTGGGATACCTCTGTTCCATATCAATTCATGCGATGGAAGTGTTTGTTCTGTTTCCTAAGCCATGTTGTTGTTCTGTGCTTTGGGATACCTCTAGTGTTCCATATCAATGCATATGCCACTAAAGTGTTTGTTCTGTCTCTGTAAGAGCTAAACCATGTTGTTGTTCTGTGCTTTGGGATACCTCCAATGTTCCATATCAATTCATGCCATGAAAGTGTTTGTTTTGTCTCTTTAAGAGCTAAGCAAATATCTCCAATTGTGTGTTTGTCCTTGATCTTATCATCCACCCACCAAACATAACTATCTTCCTCTTGGGATAGTTGAATTGTAGAGAGGCTCATCTGTATATCTACTTGCCATTCTGATCTTGCATATAATAGTCTCCAATTTTCATTTACACATAATTTATGGAGTGTCTTTGTCCTTAGGTGGGAGGCGACAACACTGTAAAAATGTATTGATTCTTCCCAAATTAGACCAGTGATCTGTCTAAAATCTGTAAGTTTTTCCATTCTTTAATCTTAATTTAATCCAATGATAAACTGAATCATCCTTAGTATCTTGTTTGATAGACATGAGTCTTTTTCAATCTCGTTCACTATCTAGAATTTGATTAGAGTGATAAGAGAATTTTGTCTCTTTCGAGATTAAACCCGAGCTAAACTGCAAGAAAACGGGCTATCTCTTGTAGCATAGATGTAGGATCAGTCCTAAAAGAGCAATTAAAAACGCATTCAATCTATAAGACTCTAATAATTAAGCTAGATAAACTCAAAATTTTTTGTTTTGGAACAAAAGAAACACAAATAAATAAAGCGAAGTGGATAAGAAACAAAAAATCAACAAAGCAATTGAGAAAACTAGGTAAATATTCAAAATATAAAGACACGTAACACTATTCACTAATCATAGTGTTAAAACATACAACAACACATAAAACATGCATAACCATGATTAGAAAGAGAGATTAGAGAAGAAAAACTAAAAAACGTGCATAAATATTACCAAAGATTCGATAAGTATTTGATCGCAATCAAAAGAGACAAATAGAAATGGAAACATAGATTTTTACAAGTCTTAAAATTCAATTTATAGTATATGAGATCAAACCGGGCCAGACCCGGTTTTTTTTGGGGTGAAAAATGTGTTTTGTTCTAATGGAGGTCGATCACCTGGTCGATCATTTATTCTAGACGAAAATCTGTCACTTTTTCTTACTTTGTTGGAGCTCTTGATCGACCCACGATCGATCATTTTGAAACGATCAACCACTTGATCGACCGTGGGTCGACCATTTCCCATTTTCTTCAATTCTTCTTTGTCTTCTCCTATTGACTTGATCCAAGAAATCTCCATAAACTCTTTAGCTTCCCCCAATGCTCTAAAGTACCTGAAAAGGGTAGAAAAAGAGATGCAAATGCAGATACACATCCTAAAGGACTCTAGAGAAGCACTTACACGAAACAAAACTAAAATGGATCTATAATATCCTAAATGAGATAAGAAGGTGATCAAAATATGCTCAAAACTAATGCTTGAACCTAGTAGGATACATAAATATCAACTCCCTCGGACTAGACTCTTGCTAGTCTTCAAGCGAGTAAACAAAAATTGAATTCGAGAAAGAGGTTTGAAGGCGGAAACTCATATCCTAGCAAAAGGTAAAGAACTAGACCACTAGTCTCCAAATAGATGTTTAAAGTTGCAACACAAAGTTTTATTCATATGTACTTCGCCATTACTATTCCAAGATCCACTTTACTCTAAGTTCCGAGACTAATGAAAACTCCTACTATCAACTCATTCGACTCTCTAACATTCATTTATTTTTCGATTAAGCGCGATCTTACTATGAAAAATGACTCAAAAGCGTTTAACTTGGTGAGAAAAAGGCATGAAGAAATATTGATCAAGGAGGTTTGATAAGTTTTAAGTGGCTCACTCTATAAAAAGAGTAGTGTATGACATTATGTAAAAGCAATAGAGAGTGGAACAATTGATGCATACAAAGGATTAACTTCCACTAATCTTCCCAATCATTTTTCTCAATCCTAATTCTACCTATATTGTCAAATTTTTCAAACTTCAACCACAATCAAGTTTTCCTCATTTTTACATTCTTTTCTTTAAGCTCTAACCTCTTTTTTTCTTTTCTTTAAAGCCTTCTTTTTCTTTTCTTTTCATCTTTCTTTATTTTTGTTTCTTGTGTACTTTCAAAAATTCTCATAAAAACCATCGCAAACCCTAACTCTACTCGAGTTCTAATTTACTCTTTACTATTTATGTTAACCTTAAAGTGAGGCTAGTACTATAGAATTCTTTCCTTTATCGATCCTCTACTCACAAAAGTTTTCATATGTTTACACTTTCAAAAGAAAACTACACTCATTAGAGATTAATGGGGGTTTAGAAAGAACGGTTAAGGTTTCAGGGAATGGTACTAACTTTAAAACGAAGGTGGCCATTTGGATCAACAAATAGGTGGCAAAAAGTGGTTCTTAATCCAAATGTTTATGAAAATCCACAGTTTAGTATACAAAGTCCCTAGCGAGAAGATTAATATCAAGTTTTAAGTTTAAATTTACTAGAGCCAAATGATTTTTCAAGTTGGTTGTACTAAAGTAGGATCTTTCAAAAGGGGAAGTTCAAGTTATGGATCTTCCCTTCTTTCTTCATCTTAAACGAGGCAACCACAAACGACTACAAGACGAATTTTTTAAATCCTAAACCCCTCCCATTTATGGAAATTCAGTAATCTTTCCCTATGCAACATGCTAATGCATCCTAAATGTTCCTAAGACTCTATCCTAAATGTGCAACTACATGATTATATCTGAAAATTTTTCAAAAATTTTGATTGTTTGTGTTTCTCAATGACTTAGATGCATGAGACTCAAGAGAAGAAAAAAAAAATAGAGATAAAAATCATTAAATTTCATTAGCAACCAATTCTCCTCCCTCGGATTTACTCATTATCGTCTCGATGATTGGATAAATCCGATAAAGAGGACAAAAACCCAACAAAACAAATGCTAACGAAGTAGTATTTATGATGGAGAACGTTGATACCTTGGAGTTGAATGTCGGGTTGGCACAAGAGACCACTGGAGGATGCCTCAGAGTGATGTATGGTCTTCCTCACATATCTCTCCAGTGTCACTTCATCTTCTTCTTCCTCACATACGTGGTTTTGGGTGCAAAAATCATCATTGGTAACTCAAGAGGTCCTCCTTCACTTGATGCTTCCTCTTGAGGGAAATCTAGTTCTTCAACCAAAACTACATCTATGGCAACCACACATTGGACCTTGGGGATTTGAAATAGTAATTTTTCGAGTATGGTGAGTGATATTCTCTCGGTATTTGGCAAGAGAATTGTCCTTAACTCTTTGGCAATGGAGAATTGGTAGTTGAAGCGATGTGGGATGTTGCTTTTCCCGCAAAAATCTTGTGTTAACCAAGTACTCATAGTCCATATATGTCGAGCCTTCCCCTGGTTCATGAGTTGAAAGAACCACACCCGCTTTGGCTAGGAGTGGAGTGAGGAAACCGCTAATGTGGAGAGACAGAGACTTTGATGTACCATGTCGAAACTCTAGCAAAGGCTTGGCTAGGACACATCCATAGTTACTATCATCTCCTAGTGCATCCCATTTCTCAGAGAACTGGTAGACTCCCTTATATAGAAATTGAGTCTCAACCTTCTTGACCACTCCACTCTCTTTTCTTACAAAGATGGTGTCAGCGAGGATCTTGTGAATGTAGCGTAACACTGGATTCCTAATTTTGGCTATCTTTGCTCCACTAGATGAATAATCTTTACCTTGTGCCCCTCAGTGCCAAAGTTCATCAAGCGCCACCTTTCCGAGTGATGGGAAATCGATTGCACATCCCATTCTAAATCCATAGAGTGCACATATGTCTCCAATCCACAATGAATATGCATATGTGTCGATCTTGAACACTATCTTGCCCTCGCTTGGTCTTAGTTTCTTCAGGTTTGCATATTCGACTTTAACCGCGCTCTAAAAGTATTTTGTTGGGAGCTTGTACATTGGAGTATCCATTGTTTCAAGACATTGCAAACCCATCATTCCAAGAGTAATGTCTAAGTCTTCAAGTAGCCCCAATGATACCAATATCAGACAGTGTGCAAATCTCGTAGGCTCAATTTTTTATAGCTCAAACTTTTTTAAATATTTCATTTCAACTCAACTCCAACAGGCAAGACTGTTGTTTCCTTGCCTTCTATTGGCTCCCGACATCGTTCCTTGAAAACCAAAGGAGTACAAGCTATGCCTAGTACAATCTTTAATCTAAAAAATTCAAGAATCTTTAGGTTCTTATGGTTTCGACAAAGCTATGCCTAGTACAAATCAAACTCATATTCAATTTAATCTATTGGAACTTATAAACTTAATAAAAACTTAAGAACCACTCAATAACGATGATTTTCGTCACTATTTATCTTTCATGTCTTAAGGCACCAAAATCATAACAAGAACTTAAACTTACCAAAACTAGGTGCATAATCAATTATCCATGCAAAATATCAATAATTTCCCCAAATTCTAAGATTACTTTCACAAGTTTCATTAAAGTTCAAGTAAAGAGACAAAAGAATAAAGCATTTAATTTAAGAGAGATGAGAGGAGACGATGAACATACCTTGCTGATGGAGTTGGTAAATCACAAAAGTACAACCTAAAAAGATGGAGAGGATTGAATCGATGGGGGAGGAGAAACAAGTTTAGGGTCCATTGTTTCTTTCTTTGGAGAGAGAGAGAGAGAGAGAGAGAGAGAACAACGATGGTGAAGATGTGAAAAAGATTGGGGGAGGGGTTTGTTAAACTTGAGTGGTATTGGAGAAAGACAAACAAAAATTGGCTAAAATCGGGATAATTTCATTCTACAACTAATTTGTTTTTCATAAAGGTAGAACCAATCTACCACGACTCGCAGAGGCGGAGCCACCTTAGTGATGGTGGGGTCAAGTGACCCCTATAAAATTTATAAAACTCTAATAATAAGCTTAATTACTTGTGCTTTGTCATGAAAATTTGGTTAAGTTTTGATTATTGATCCCACTCCAAGTTATGTTATGCACCCATCCGTATGACCGCATCTACCTAATAAAAAGTAGAAGATAGAAGCTTTTCACGTTGTCCACATCAGTTTTTAGGGAAACTCCCTTAGCTTGCCACATCATATGCCAACATAGCTGAACTAAACATGGTCTTCCGTTCAAAAGCCCATATAGCTTCAAAGCACATGTAGAAATCCCAAAGGCTCATCCAAGACTAAACAACACAAAACCACTTCGCCTTCTTCGACTTCGCGTTTCATCTTCTTCGTTTCGTAACCTAAAGCTCCATTACAACCTCAACTAAACCATCGCATCTCCATAACTACAAAAGGACTCATATTTCGACTCCTCTCCTATTAATGGCGATCCTTCGCCATCTTATAAAGCCACTATATTTCTTTCACCCTCTAACCCTAATTCCGAACCAATTACCGAGATCAACCATGTGAGTTGCTAGGTTCAGATGATCAGTACCGCTGGCATGCGACTGTCACAACCAGTAGGAAACAGTAATGCTCGAATATTTCACCAGATTGTATAGTCTGAAATGCCCCAGGTAAGCACCCAACTCTTAAAATCTCGAAGCACCACTTTTTTCTAACAACTACCATTTCACATTTATGTAGATTCTTGGTTGGCTTTAATCTTTCTATTTGTATGGATATTGACAAATCTCTTTATGTGAATGGAAATTTTAGGCTTACAAATTACAGATTTATGGCTTGGTGGAGAACAAAATATAAGGAGATGGTAATTACCAAGTTAATTTTTTAGCTTTCTTGCTTCTAATCATGGTTTTGCATATGGAATGTCTCATTGGTTTAAATATTTTTTTTATCATTTTTGATATCTATCATACCAGCTTTAGCGGTCTCCAAATCACCATAACTTTGTCAGAGAACAAGTCGTCAATCTGGTTAGAGATATAGTATCAAGAACAATCTATCTCACTCAATTTTAGTTGCATATTCTTCTCACCTTTGATGATTTGATATTCTCATATCTTTCTCAGCTTTCATATAATTGAAACATGTATGAAGGTTATGTTCCAATGGCATATGCCGACTATCTTGAAACAATGAAACGGTTTGAACTATATATATCCTTCAATTTTCCCCACTAGATTTCATAGCTTCCGTGAATATTAGAAACATAGGAACGGAGAATGGGGTGATCACGTTACTCTTCAGGCTGCTGCGGATACTAACAAAACCTAAGTTGTTTCTTAATGGCTATATAGTTTTGCTTGAAAGAAGAAAGACTCCATAAGGATGTTGGAACATAAAGTTGTTTTATGGTGTTATTGCAGTTTGGTGTTAGTACATTTGAGATAACTTCATCCAAGGATACATGTTACATTGAGATCTTGCCTCATTTGCAGAAGTTTGGTCGCCGTAAGTTACATACAGCTGCATAGCTATGCATCGAAAGATATCTTCTTCTTCCTTTGTTTTAGTGTGTTGGCTTTTTGAATCAGTTTAATGTTTAAGATGGAGAAGGGGATGGAGATGGAGTGTGCTCCTGTTGAATATGAGATTTGATTCAAAGAATCTAAATATGATTCCAGTTACCAGTAGAGAGACTACCAAATGTTGTAGTGTGTCTGGACGTAAGTCTACTTTTTAAAACAAAACTTACTTGCTATAATCGTTTTGTAGTTTTGCCATACTTATTTGTCGTTCCAATTGGATGGTCTACGTGCAGTGAAAAATGCATGTGATTTTGACTTCTTATCCGTTTTAAATGCTTTTGTATCAGGACATGTTGAGTTTTATTTAACTCCTTCTGTCCACTGCACTAGCTAATATATTTTCAGCAAGAAATATCATAGTCCGTTAGCATAAAAGTGTTTTTCCTTTGAAATTCTATTAATTCTATTGTTTGATATTTGTTATCTAGGATCTTCCGAAGGAGTCCATCATGGCATCGATAATGGAACAAATGTTGCAGTCAAGATGCTGCTTACAAAAGATCTTATTACCGACATTTCTTGACGGTTAAGATTTGACATCTTCTCATAGGTTTGTACAAATTTAATTATCTAAATAATGTATTCTTTTGGAGCTAGCTAAAGTCATCTCGCTAACATCTTATATAATCTAATTTTCAGTGACAAGTTTGTAAATGAATTTCATTGAGAAAAAGAAAGTTATTTTCCACAAATTTTGATTTAAGCCTGCATCTGGCTCTCTTAAAATGATAGGTCTAAATGATATCCTTACAAAAGAGAGAATGATAGCAGGGTTAAAGAAAAAGTTGTAAAGAAATAAAGAAAGTTCCAAAAATGAAGCTAGACATATAGAAAAAAGGTCGAAGCATCTCCTAAACATGTTAAAACTACCAATGCATTAGATCATTATTTGGATCCCTAAACTTATTCGCAAGTACCCTTCTCATACAACAATTCCCAAATGTCAAAGTCTGGTAGTTACTAAAACTTACGTCTAAGTGAATATAATAGAAAACTACAAATTCATTTAGTGTGAATTGAAATTTATTTATAGAATAGACGTAGGAAGTATAGGAGTATACAAATATAAAAGGATACAAGAAAGATAAAGAAAGTTTTTAAATTCCCCAACAACGTTAATCTTTATTTATTTTATTTGTTGTCACAAATATTGAACTCAAATTTTCCTCGATTTTCAATTTTCTGTTATTAAATATTGCTCTAAAAAATATCCCAAAATTTCCTTTTTATTATAAAGATTTAAATAAATTATAACATAAATAATTTAAGGTAAAACTTAATTTAATGGGAATGACTTAGTGAAGCAAAATGTAAGATAGACTGCAATAACTAATCTTCATATAGATTTTCCACTTTTACATATTATCAGGTATATTCAACTCTTTAATAAAAATAATAAAATCGTAATCCTTTTTTTAATACTGATCAAACCGAAAGTAATAACATAATTTATATTTGAAGCTTAATTATATTATAAATGATGAGCAATTGGAAGCTATTTGCAACTCATACGAATCGGATGAACAATTTTACAAACGACTCCATGACGCAGTCTCCTCGTAACACTTGGATCTACGATTAATGGTTCTGCATGTACGACATCTTTGATGGACAAACTCTCTCCGCAACACACGAGATCACAACGGACGATTCTGCATGCAGCACTTCGGAATCTCCTGAAGCTTTCACCTGAAAGATCTGCAAGAAATTACATTTTCTGAGATTCGAATCCCAAACCTGGTGGTGAAGCCTTCAAACTTTTGACCACTAGGCCAAGAGGCTTCCACGCGGTCAATCCTCAAGTGCTATAATAAAAGTACATATATTGCATTTAGTGAACCGTTCACTCTTTAGTTTCAGTTTATATGTTTTACTTGTTGGTAAATTATAATCTTTTCCGCTTTTTTACTGTTCATTTTAATAAAATGAACTAAAACGTCAAAACAACTAATCCATTTGTACAATAGAGTATATATTTCATATATTAAAAATAAATCAAAAACATGACAATATACTTAATTAATAATTAATACTATAATAAATTTGATCCCAATAAAAAATATTTCTACCTCCGCCACTGTTGACTCGGTCAGTTTGTCGATCGATTGTTAAAAATGATCGAGTGGCCGACCGACCTAAGATCCATCAAAATTTGAGAATTTGGTTCAATTCAATTTTGGTTGCATATTGATTTATAACTGAATAATCCTGTGAGAAACCGAATTAATTGCGATTTTGAAAATAATGATTTTGATCGACAGTGATGATCAAGCGCAAGTCGATCAAAATCAAATTTATTGGTTTTAAAATGAACCAGTGCAAAACCGCATTAAACATAAATAAGCAGAGTCAATATTTAGACTAGCCTGATAATCGTAATGATTTGTTTTCAATTAGTTGAATGATGGGTCTTGCTGGCCAAAATCAGACCTTTTGGTGATGAAACGATCGACCACCCAATCGAGTAGAGGTCGATCATTTTTGGGGTTCCCTTTCATTTTTGCCATTCTTCGTCATCCTTGAACCTAAAATCTATTCATTTAATCCAATAATTTACCCAAATTTCAAAACACAAAATTATGAAATAAATGAGTATTGATAATAGCTAAAATATTTACAAAGTATACCATGAGAATGCCTTTTATACGCGCTTGTTTATCATCATTAAACATGACTTGTCAATATTTTACGCAGGTTGAGTGTTCAGTAGAAGAACAATGTTGACTTCTTCTACCGTCGAATCCGCAATGTAAGGTTTGCATCTTTGACCATTCACCGTAATGTCCCCTCATCCTTGTTCCACAATACGATGGAACCATATGGTCTAACTTCTTTAATCTTGAAAGGCTCGAACCAAGAATCGAAGAGCGATACTTGGTCTCCTTCCTTAAGTTCCTTTTGATGATTTTCTTGTCATGGAAAACTTTGGTCATTTCTTTGTAGATTTTTGAGCTCTCATATGCATCAATCTTAACTTATCTAACTCTTCCAATGGAACCAAATGCTTCTCGGAAGCTATCTTGATATCAAAGTTGAACATCTTAGTTGCTCACAAGACCTTGTATTCTAACTCAACCGGCAAATGAAAAATTTTCATGTAGAGAAGGTTAAATGGAGTAGTATCAATTGATGTCTTAAACGCGGTTTAGTAAGCCCATAGAGCATCATCCACCTTTATTTCCCAACCGTCTTCTCCAAAATAGTTTTCATTTGTCGGTTTGAGACATCTACTTGGATCGTGGTTTGAGGATGATATGGAGTAGCTACCTTATTTTTTACCCCATGATTCTTCAAGAAATTTTCAAAGACCTTGTTGATAAAGTGCTTACACCATCACTTATCACAAACCTTGGAAAGATGATCGACTTGAAGAGCTTGAGAACAACCTTGGCATTATTCGTTGGACTAGCTATGGCTTCAACCCATTTTAACACATATTCTACTACCATCAAGATGTATTGATTTCCATAAGATGCTGAAAATGGGCTCATGAAATCTATTCCCCCAAACATCAAAAAATTCAACTCCGTATATAGGATTTTGTGGCATCTCATTCCTCTTGCTTATGTTACCCTTTCTTCTGCAAGGATCGCAATTGGAAATGAAATTTTTGTGTCTTTAAACAATGTTGGTCATCAAAAATCAGCTTTAAGAACCTTTTGAGCGGTCTTGAAAATAGCTAAGTGACCTCCATAACTAGATCAATGGCAATGAAATAAGATGTCTTTGACCTCTTCCTTTAGGATGTATCTAATAAAAAGATCATCTTTACACTTTCTATAGAGATATGATTTATCCTAATAGAAGTGTTGGATGTCTTTGTACAACTTCTTCTTCTCATAGCTCTTTAGATTCGGTGGTTCTATCTCACAAGTAAGATGATTGACAAAATCCGCGTACCTAGACAAGTTTTCTTCTAACTCTTCAATCTTGTTTATAGAGTTGTAAGCAAATTTATCCTCAACAAAAGAATGTATTGCATTGACTTGTTCTTCGGACTAAGAGTCATTAATGGGAATTCTTCATCAGTCCTCAACCTTGGCAAATGATAAGCAACTCCATTCTCAATTCCTTTCTTGTCCTTGATTTCTAAATAAAATTCTTGCAAAAGAAGAATCTAACTGAGAAGTCTTGGCTTTGCATCTTTCTTGGCCATTAGATACCTCAACACATCATGATTCTTGTAAACCATAACTTTCGAACCCACTAAATAACATCTAACTTTCTCAAAAGCAAACACAATAGCTAGAACTTCCTTCTCTGTGGTTGCATACTTGGTTTGAGTTTCATCCAAAGTTCTACTCGCATAGTGAATCACATTATGCTTCTTGTATATTTCAAAAGGGTTCTCCCAATTCAGCGGTTGAACTATGGGAGCGATAACATGAGCTCCTTTGCTCTTCTCAAAGGCTTCCAAGGATTCACCATCGAATTCAAAAGCCACATCCTTGCATAGTAAATGAGTCAAAGGCCTTGCAATCTTTGAAAAGTCTTTAATGAACCTTCTATGGAACCCGACATGCCCAAGAAAGCTTCTAATACCCTCGACCATAGTAGGAGGCGTCAACATCACTGTCATCACATCTATCTTGGCCTTTTCAACTTCAATTCAATTTTCTGATATGCGATGCCCGAGTACAATCCATTCCTTGACCATGAAATGACACTTCTTCAAATTAATAAAAAGATTCGTTTCCTCACATTGCTTGAGCACCCTAAAAAGATTAGATAAACAAACACGAAAGGAGGATCCATGGACCGGAAAGCCATCCACAAAAACCTCCATAATTTCCTGAATAAAGTCTGAGAAGATTGACATCATGCACCGTTGGAGTGTTGTTGGTGCATTACGTAAGCCAAATAACATCCTTCGATAAGCAAATGTACTATAAAGACATGTAAAAAGTCATTTTCTCTTGGTCTTAAGGGTGGATTTGAAGTTGAAAGAATCCCGAATATCCATCAAAAATACAATAAAATGAATGATTAGCTAATTATTTCAGCATTTTTCAATGAATGGCAAGGGAAAAAAATCCTTTCGAGTAGATGAATTCAACTTTCGATAATCGATCCACATCTTACGATCCATGATAGTTCTTGTTGGAATCAATTCATTCTTGTCAATTTTTATTAACTCTTCCTTTCTTAGGGAGTACATGAACCAGAGTATCCAAGTACTATCAGAGATATGATGGATAATTCTCGAGCCTAGTAGTTTCAAGATTTTTTTTCTTTATTACCTCTTTCTAATTAGGTTAATCCTTCTTTGATGTTCAGTTGATGATTTAGACTCATCCTCTAGATAGATTATATTCATCCAAAGAGATTGTGAGATTCCTCTAATATCATCTAGAAAATAACCTATAGTCTTTCTAAACCTTTTTCAACTCATCAAGCAGCAATGAAACCTCATCATCATCCAATTCATCACCAATAATGACCGGATAAGTGGAATTAGGTCCAAAGAAATCATACATTAGCACAAATGGTAGTGTCTTATGGTCTACCTTTGGAGCTTTAAGTTCGTCCAATCATCTTCGGTTTTTAGCCCTTCCTTGATAGTTTCCTTTGGTCCATCTAGATCTTCATCCTCAATCAACTCCAAAGTGCAAGAGCATCTTTTCAATGGCTGTGAGAGTCTTGAATCATCTCTTACCCACCAGCATCTTCATTCTCAATCACGCTTTTATCACTTGATATTGTAAGAGCCACTTGTATAACAGAATTGAGCTCTTCCAAATACTCATCCGCCATTTCTTACAACATTTCATAGTAAAAGACTTGTCCATCAATAGTCAGCTTCTTTAAAGCCTTGGTCAAATTGGATGTAAGAACCATTATTTGCAAGGAGTTGCGTTGCTTTCACTTATCTCCCAAATGAAGATCAATCAAGCCTCTCTTCAGATTGATGATTGCTCCAACGGTTGAAGGGAATGATATTCCTAAGATAATTGGATAAGTTGACTCCTCTTCCATTTCATACACAATAAATTTGTTTGGAATTACACAATTCCTCTCAATCTACTTTACATCCTGAAGAATACCAACATGGTAGTGGATCGATAGACCGATCCGCTAAGATCAAATATATCTTGGTCTTCTTAAAGTTGGTGAGACTAAGTCTTTGGGAACCCGAAAAATGCATCAAACTCATACTTGCTCGTAAATCAATTAAAATCTTCCAATTCTTATTGGTCCCAAAGAGTATGGTAGTGTAAAACTTCCCGAATCATCCATCTTCTTGAGAGAACAATTTTGAATGATAACACTATATTAATGGGCCACCATCACTAGATTCTTCATAACTCATACTTTTAGTCAACACGTCTTTGATTAGCTTACTCACAAGAAGGCATTGTAACATCAAATTCAGGACGAGTAAAGTTACTTGAACTCCTCACAAGATATGTTTAAACTTCTCTCTTTCCTTTTCTAAATGTTGCTTCTTAGACCTTCCCGAAAAAAAGCTTTGGTTCATAAGGTGGTGGAGCAAATGTAACTTTTTTCTTTGGTGCTTCCACAATCTTCTCTTGGTTAACATTGCCATTATCTACAACAATTGGCTTATGCTCATCAGTTCTATCATTCTCTTCTTGTGAAACTGATGCTTCTTTTGTTCTCTTTTCTCACCACCTCATCCAATTTTGCTTCACTATATGGAAATTCATTCCCACTCCTCAAGGTTATAGCATTACAATACCTTTTAGGATTGACTTTAGATTTATTCGGTAAGATGCCTTTCCCATAACCCTTAGAAGTATAGGCTACTTGTGCCATTTGATTACCCAATGTCTTGACATGAGCCTAGGTTTTCAAATTTGGCATTCAAGTCGTTCAATCCACCATTAAGCTTTGCATTCACCACTAATATTCTTTTAATCAACTTAATTGCACCTCTTCCTTGTCCTTCCAAAATGTTTTTCCAAAGTATCTTAGTCTCATCTTCTTAAAGCGGTTGAGTAGAAGAGTTCCCAAGATTTTGTAGTAACTTGAAAGGTTATTTGGGTGGGAAGTTACTTTGCACTTGATCTTGTTATTTTTCCTTTAGGGTTGGGTAGTTTTGGATATGGGGATTCTCGACGTTTGGATTCTGGTATGAGAGATTGTTGTTGTAGGGCTTGAAAGCGGGGTTGAAGGATCTAGGGTAGTATCCTCCTTGGATATAACACATGTCCTCTTATATATCTTGATCATTCTCATTTCCAATTCCTTGATTTCCTTCCACTTATTCCACAATATTCACCGACCTTTAATTCATCCATATTAACTTATTAATCTTCTCATTGAGTTCCTTAAACTGCTCATCATCCCGAAATTTTCTATCGTACTTATTCTTGTAGATATGGTCGCTTTGTGCAAGGTTCTCAATTAGAAATTCACCCTCTTCCATATCTAAATTCGCAAAACTCTCTATACTTGTCGTATCAAGGGAATTTCTATATTTCTCCAAGCAACCACGATGAAAGATCCCTAAGAGAGCATCCTTTCCCACTCCATTCTAGGGAAAAGATCGAGTATGGGACTTCAAAGTCTCTCATGCCTCGTAGAATGACTCACTACCCCCTTGTTTGAAGCTCATTATATCATTCCATATCTTGGCCATCTTTGGTTTTAGGAAAAAATTCATCATAAATTCCCTCTCCACTTGAGACTATGTAGATGCTAGTTCTGACGGTATATTCTTTACCCAATGAGTTACTACACCACCTAGTGAGAAGGGGAACAAGATCATCTTAGTAGTCTCTTTGAAAATTCCATTGATCTTGATGGTTCGACATAGCCTATCAAATAGATCAAGATGATTAGGGGGATTCTCCGCTGGAAATCCATGCCATTTAGAGTTTTGCTCCATCTTGATTAGGCTATGCTTTTTCTCAAAGTTTTTAGGTTAGACCGATGGTGGTTGAATGCCAATTCATCCTCCAGTATTTGGCTCATCGAATGCACCAATCCTTCTTGGATTCGGTTGGTGTTGTTGCTCAAAATGCTCATGTGGAGCTTCATATTGCAAAACATGACCATCTTGTGGATTCTCCATGTCTAATCTTTGCAATTTCTCTCTCCTACCCTTGCGTTTTCCCGTGCCAATCTTTGGATGTCTTCAATCCTTGGAACTAGACTTGTAGGTACTCGACTCCTTAAATTCGTACACCTTCAAAACGAAGCAAAAAATCAAGCTACGATTAGTAACTTATAAAGTAGAACGATTTAGTCTTACTTAGAAATCTAAAAATAAATGGCTAAAATATTGTTTCCCAGCAGCGGCGCCACATCTTGATAAGAGAGTTTTGTTTTTTTCAAGATTAAACCCTAGCTAAACCGCAAGAGAACGAACTATATTTTATAGAACAGATGCGGGATCAATCCTTAAGGAGCAATTTAAAACACATTCAATATATAAGACTCTGTTAATTAAGCTAGATCAACTGAAAAGATTTTGGTTTTGAAACAAAAGAAACAAAAATAAATAAAGCAAAGCGGATAAGAAACAAAAAAATTTAACAAAGTAACTGTGAAAACTATATAAAGATTCAATATTACAAGCATGCGAATGATGAGTTAAGAAATTGAGTGGAAAGCTAAACACTAAAGAATATGCAAAGATTGATAATTTAAAGCTAATGCAAAGCTCAGTTAGTTCATTCCCATGAAACTAATCCATTTAATGACTTTAAATTAAGCTTATCTTTCAATAGTAATTTAAGATTCATTAATCATTAACTAAACACAAGACATAAAGTCTACTAAACACCTTAATCAACTATTACCATAGGCTACGAGTGCAAAGCATATTTAAGATTCTCTTGGGGATTTCATCGAACACCTTCCGGACAAAAAATTCTTAATGCCTAAATTTTGAATGATCAAGTCTAATCTAGCTTTAATAACCCCTTAAACATGTAAATATATAATAATACGACCCTAAGCATCAATGAATAACATATAAGCTTTCTTGATCTACCTAACCCATAATCCATACTTAAGACTACTCTCTAATCATAGTGTAAAAACATGCAAGAACACATGAAACATGCATAACCATGATTAGAAAGAGAGATTAGAGAGAAAAAAAACTAAAACTTGCATAAAGATTACCAAAGAGTCAATAAGTATTTGATCACAATTAAAATAGGCAAAGAGAAAATGAAACTTAGTCCTTACAGGTCTTAAAATTCAGTTTATAACGTATGGGATCTAACCAGGTCGACCTGGGACAAAATATCTTTTTGTGATAAAACGCAAAATTATTGACCCACGGTCAATGGGTTGGTCGATCGGTCTTGCTGAAAGAAAATCGTCTCAATTTTTGCATTTTGATCGAGCTCTTGATCGATCCACGGTCAATCGTTTCAAAAAGATCGATCACTTGATCGACCGTGGGTCAATCATCTCCCCCATTTCTTCAACTTTTCTTTCTCTTCTCCTTTTAACTCGATCCAATCAATCCCCATAGGTTCCTTAGCCTCCCCCAACGCTCCAAAGTATCTGAAAAAGGTGGAAGAAGAGATGCAAATGCACATACACATCCTAAAGAACTCTAAAGAAGCACTTACACGAAACCGAACTGAAACGAATCTAGAATCACTTAAATGAGATAAGAATATGATCAAAATATGCTCAAAATTACTTCTTAAATTAATAAAATATATAAATATCATAGAGAACTAGCAAGAATCTCTTGCCTAAAACATGCGACCCACAGTAGACCAGCTTTGAAGAAAAGCATCCAAATAAGCTTTCGCATAATAACCTGGTTCCATATTGAAAGGTCTCATATGCCAACACTTCCTTCTGTCTTTCTTTTCGTTATTGTTTTCGTGGGTTGTTGACCCAAACATTACATCTTGTGGGCCAAATAATATGGGCCTAAAGAGAATACTAAAGATGACAATATATATGTGTCGACTAAATCTATTTGCATCAGGAAATATATTCTCCAAAAAGCTTATCTGCACAAGGAAAAGGAATTGGTTAGAGGTGTATATATATCTGTCAATGCACAAGTTAACCCAAACCTTAGGACGCAGATTGCAAGTTCTTTTCTAAAGTTGTTTTCTCTACGCTTTGATCACTTGTCAAGAGAGCTAGAGAGAAACATTGGTCTTGTACTTCTTTGCTGTTTGATCTAGTGGATTTTGTGGAGAGAGTTGCACACGAGATGTACCGGTTCGAGGCCGGGAACTCGTAAAATTGCTATGTCTTTTATTTTCTTGCATAGTTTATATTGGATCTAGCAATCGAAATCCCTCACAAGTGATATCAGAGCCTAAGGCTAGGCAGATTCAATAAACTAAAGGCAGAAGAATTAGATCAGAAGGTTAGGAGGTTTACTGTTCGTGCGAGATTTACTCAGATCACAACGTCTGTTGAGAGGCGAAACTACTGTCATAGCTGATCCTTGTCTCTTTTGATTTCTTCAGTTTCATGTTCCATGAGTTCAGAGGAGTGGAAGCTTGTTTGGGGGACTAATAACAAGTCTTGATAGATGTTCAAACTCTTTGAGTATAGACGAAATGTTCTTGATTGTTGGAAGCAACACTTCTGCAAAGATAAGTAAGTCATCGGCAAAACTCAAGTGAGTTGCTTTCTCATTTTTACATCTATAGTGATAGTTGGAGTGGCCATCTTCTGCTCTTTTATCCAATAGATGAGACAAAGAATTTATTGCCACTACGAAAAAATACTAGAATAAGGGGTCTCCTTGTTTCAAACCCGTTTTCCTTTGAAATAACCGTGGAGGTTGCCATTGTAGGTCACATAGAATGACGAGGTATAGATACCAGCTTGAAGCCATCTTAGAAGTTGTTCCTGAACATCGATTCCTCTTAGGCTGCTTAAATCCCAAAGCAAAGTACGAAAAAGTTTGGCAATGTCAACCTTAATGGAAATTTTCTTTGGTCCTTTATTTTTGTAATAACTGTGTACAAGTTCAGCAGCCAATAGACTATTTTCCAATAGGATTCTCCCTTTGACAAAATCTGAATGGTCTGGCTTTATAAAATCAGGGAGTGGTGGCTTGATTCTAGTTACCAACAGTTTTGAGATAGCTTTGGAAATCGTATTACAACAAAAAAAAATTGGCAGAAGTATGAGATTGGTGAAACTCATGGCTTTTTAGCAACCAAAGTAAGAGTAGTTACATTCGTCGAGGTTGGCGAAGAAATATATGATGTTGTCCATTACCTATTGACCAAAGAAACTCCAGAAATTTTTGTAGAAGGATGAGGTAAGGCCATCTAAACCGGGATATTTTTTTGCGTTTAATCTGAAAACCACTTTTCTAATCTCCTCAATTGTAGGGAAGCGACAGTTTGTTTCGTATTTTTTTCTCAAGTTAAAATATAAAATGACAATTTATAAAAAAAAAATTAGGGATGTTAATGCAAGGTAAAATTACCCGGTCAAACCCAACCTACAAAAAATTCAACCCATCTTAAACAGATCCTATAAAAACTCACAAATATTGTTTCTAAAATGTGTACTCATAAAAAACACAATAGGATATGAGTTTACAGTAGGGTACCAAAATTAGAATTTATTTGGCCTGAGAAAAAAACCGGAACCGAACAGAGAAACATGGTTTAGATCGAGCCTGATTCTTGCCTAATACTCGATTGAATCTTTTTCTTTGTTACTTCGATTATCGTTTCGGTTCGGGTGAGAACTGAAAATCCGAACTACTACCCGAAACACACGAATGTATATAAACCAAACCATAAGAACCTCCAACACTTTTGCCTTTTATCCTTTCGTCTTCCCCTTTTTTGTTTTGCAAAAGAACCTAAACATTAAAATCCCCAATCCTTTTTCAAAACTTCATTTATAAACTAGAGCCACCAGTTAGAATCTAAACGTCTCCTCCATCAGAGATGTCAAGATTTATTTCCAAAGTGTATTATTGTGTTTCATTTAGTCTGAATTTTGATTTCATTGTCCCCTTCATTTCATCTCTGTGCGATTATCTTCGATTTTTAGTCTGGTCTTAGTAACATCATTTATGTATATTTTCTCGTGACCTTAGTTCGTATAGGTTGTAATGTTCCTTGATTGTATATGTTTGATAACTCTGGTTCATACTTCGTACAATAGGAAAATGTGTTCATACTCAGTAGTCAGCTCATGGTGTGTCAATGGTGTTTGACCATAGTTTGTATACGTTGTGTAAGTTTGTATCTGTTAATGTTCTTTGTGGTGTGAGGATGTGTTATGTTTCAACTTGTTTTTTATGGTGCTATTATCTTTGTTAATTTTCAAATATTTATTGAGTTCTCTCTTAATTCGCGGATGGATTCAACATCAAATTGACATATTTTCTGATTTAAATAATATTTATAAATAATAATAATCTTTATAAATTATTGTTGAAATATCGCATTAAAGGGAAAATGCGATTTTCACAGGAGTTTTTTTTAGAAAATATGCGGTTTTGGCAGAAATTACGGTTGTGGACGAAAATATGTGGTTTTGACGACAAAATAAGATTTTAGCAGAAAATAGAAGTTTTGACAGAAAATTACAGCGACAGAGAAATCGTGGTTTTTGCTGGAAAATTGCAGTTTTGGAAGAAAATTTACGATTTTGACGGAAAATTATGTTTTTGGACGAGAAAATTATGGTTTTGACGAAAAACACAGTTTTCACCGGAAAATCATGTTTAGCGGAAAACATGCAGTTTGACAGAAATATCTAAAAGGTTTAAGGGGAACATTACAATTTTGACGTAAAATCATGTTCTAGTGGAAAAATTACAGGTTGACGAAAAAATTTAGTTTGGCGGGAAAATTGAGGTTTTAGCGAGAAAATATGCAGTTGACAGAAAACCATTTCAAAAAATTGTGATTTTGGCGGATAATTGAAGTAAAAGATTGTGATTTTCACTTGAAATCGTGGCGTTGGCTAGAAAAATCGCAGTTTTAAAAAAGTCGTGATTTCTAGTAAATAATCTTGAGTTTGTCCAAAAAGTCGCACTTTTGATGGAAAATTGTGGTTTTGACTGAAAGATACATTTTGACGAAAAATAGTGACATTGTGTTTGCCGCCTAGGATAGAAATAATGATTTTTTTCTTTTGAAAATAGTGATTCTGATGGAAAGTAGATAATTTTTTGGAAAAATCACGGGTTGAATGGAAAAATTTTCAATTCGTTTGATTATATAAAAATCAGAGACATACATGTATATTAAATGAATTATTAAAAACCCATGGATACCTTATTACCAGCTTTAGTGTTAAAATATTTTATAGGGTAAAAATCCACATATTGACCACATATACTTTTTTGGGTAAAAGGCAATGGCAGAACTACATGTATAGGAGGATGGCATATGCCACCGCAAAAATTTCTTTCTTTTTTCCAACTTTCTTTTTTTGATAATATCCTTTTTCCAACTTTTTTTTTCAACCAAATCCATTTTATTATATCAAGATTTCGGGCTTGGTAATCCAAACCCAAGAAAAAGAGTTTACAAAGGTAATATCTCTGTAGAAGTCTTGGTAGTTTGCGCTATACAATCTGATTTAGAGTATAACATACGAGAAATTAAAAAGATAGAGAACTGCGGAAAGAAAGCTCGTTGGATGGTGAAATCATCAATGAAGTTTGCGGCATTTGTATTAATTATGGTCAGAAATTTTGCGCAGTCTGCCTCAAAGTCCTGACAATCTATCGCTCGCATATGAATTTCTTGTGTTGCCTAAAATAGTGCTTCCATCTTTGAATGTAGAGGTCAGAGGCTTCATCGCAGGTAGTTAGCCCCTAGTAGAATCATCCTTCCCTCTGGAGACTCACAAACTCACCCATTCACTGTTTTTGGGTCTAATAGTTTCCATGAGCCATCCACTCTACAACGATTTCTACACGTGTCTTTGTATGAAATTATATGATCGTGGTGATCTTCTGTGGGGGATTCTTGTGCCTCAATCCATGCCACATGTTCACTCTGTGCTTGTTCAAGTATAATCCCGACCTTTGGTTTTATTCCATAGAACACCTTTTTATTCTTCGCTTTCCAAATAAACCACATTATCCAAGGGACGACCCCGAGATCTCCATTTTGATCTCCCCCATATGTGATTCTCCAATAGAGATAATCCAAAGTCGTGTAAACTGAGCCTCGTGAGAATCCGTGGGGCGGGATAGGAATTGGAGATTAATCTCATACTCTTGCCAAAGTTGCACATCCAAAAAATACGTGATTTGTAGTTTCTTCAACCAAGCCACACCTCTTACATAATGTGTTACTATGATCCCTCGCTGTAGAGTCGAGGTTGCTAGAACATTCGATACTACATGCCGCATAAAATGTTAATTTTCAAAGGGCAATTCAATTTCCATGCATATGTTTTTAATGGATTAGTATTTGGCCCCTCTTCTACCAATCCGATAGTGTCCTTCATCTCTTGTAGGAGACGCTATCTAGATTTCACAGAGTATTTTATTAATGTAGTAAAATGCCAAAGCATCGTATCTTCTTTTAAAGTTTTACTCGGCTGCATACCACAAATATTCGCCATATCCTCTAAGTCCATGAGTTGTTGTAATAATGGATCATACTAGTCTTTTGTATCTGGATTTATCAACCGGCTGATTTTTATATTAGGGTGGAACAACTACCTTCTTCCCTTGCGGTTCTTGGGTAAATATCAGATGTTCAAAAATCAGTCTAGATCGATCCTTTTTTCCAACTTTTTAATGAAAATTTATAGTCTTGCCACCCTTAAAATTCTACTATGTATATTCTTACCCCCACATAATAACATTATTAGATTCGGCCCTGGTAAAAATCTAACCCATATGGCCATATCTTGTCTATTTGAATAAATCTATGGACTAAAACTCATGTTAACATACCTAAAATAAATGTCTCTTAAAGAAATAGGGAAATCTACGATGATGATTGGTTTGAGAAATGATGAGTTGTGGCCGAGTTATATATATAGGGGAGACACATAGTGACTGAAGGCTTTTTTTTTTCAACCACACATTAATTAGAACGTCACTCCGTTGTTGGTAATCCAACTAGGGGCTTAGTGCTACAAATGTTAAATCATGAAATAAAATCCGAGCGCTTCTAGCTAAACAATCTGCCTGCAAATTCTTCGTGCGCGGAATACCAGATAAAGTGAAATCTGGAAAATGATCTTGTAATCTTCGGAAATCTTGAATGAGTGTACATAAAACTGGCTAGCCTTTTAGTTGTTAAGTGATTGTGATGAGTGATAGTGACTGAAGGCTTTTAAACAAATAGATTTAAGAATTTTTTTTTTGGTTGAATGATTTAAAATTTATTACCGTAATTAAACCAACTTAAAAAAAAGTCATTGAAAGTTGGTACGCACTCCCTCCGTTATTTTTAATATCATTTATTTTTTAAATATCATTTTAGCCTTTAACTTTTGTTTCATTTTATATTTCCAATGCAAATGTTTGTCAAGTTCTTCAATTTTATCCTTATTCTTTTAGATTATTTAATAGACAAGTCAAATAAAACAATATACTCCCTCCGTTCCTTAAAGATGAAAGTTTTGAGAAAAAAATTTGTTTCACAAAGATACATTTTTAAAGTTTTCTATGTAGTTAAAGATAATAAAATGTTAAAATCAAGAAATTTTGATTAAAACTATTGGTTGAAAGCTTAAAGAAATTATTTTTTATACAGAAAACAAGACATTTATTGTTATATATTAATGATTTCTTAATATGTGTGAAAACTCCAAAACGTTCATCTTAATGAAACGGAGGGAGTATTAAATAAGAGTAAAACTGAACATTTACTTATTTTCTTAATATGTGTGAAAAAATTTTAACTGATATATATGAAAAATAACATAGGGAGTATTTTTTTTTGTTCACAACTAACATAGGGAGTATTAGAGTTGCCATTAACTAAATATACTAGTTATCAATACAATAATAAAGCTAGAGCCTCTCCATAAGATGACATATAAATAATTTCGTGAATTATAAACGCGACACATCATCAAAAATATATAATAGATAAACCAATTGAAACAAAATATTAATATACATCATTTTTTGTCAATTTTCATAAATTAAATATCTTATATCTTTTCGTCTCTCTTTTGCATTTAATATCACATGTGTCAAAATAAAACTAATAAGTAAAATCATGATTTTCTTAATATTAACAATTTTCTAAATATTTATGCATTTCGTATGTACGACAAATATATTTACTAATGCTAGAGCTTCTATTAATAATACAATAATAGAACATCTAATCAATGATATAAGTAATTAGATGATCAAATAGTAAAAAAATCCCTGACCTATATTTTAATTATTTTCTTAAAAAAAACTCAATTACTAATGAGTATATTTGCGAAAATCACAAAAAAATTGTAGTATCTAAATCAACGACTTATGTTTTAAATAATATCTAAACAGTAACTCAGACTACTATTTGATATCTATTATTTACAAATTTAATAACTCTAAAGTATCTCCAAGGGATAACGCATAAACATTTTTATATTATGAGGAGTAGATATTTAAAAAATAAAAATGAATTACCAATCAAAATAAAACATATGTAAACATTATTTTTATTGTCACATGTCAAAATATTCATACATTTACACATCAATAATATAATGTCACTCATTAAAAGTGTGTATGTCTTAACCACTATAACTAAATATTGTTCGAGGTGTTTTCCAATTTTATTGGTTCTTTTGTATTTAGTGATTTGATTGAGAGTTTTAAAATACAATTAATAAATATTTTTATTTGCATTGTCATCTACTTCTAGAGATAATTCAAAATTCTTAGTTTACGGTGAACTCATTTTTTACAAAATTGTAGAAAGATACAAAAATAGTTAGAGAATATTTGTAGTTTTAGTTAAATGAGGGTTTTTTTTGTCTCTATAAGATGTATAATAAATAGGAGCAAGTATAATATGGATTGACGACGATGACATATAAATGATATGGTTAGCGTATTTTTACCAAATTACATATACTCTCTTTATATACGTATTTTAATCATGTAATACATGTGATAATTGATAGAAAAATAACCCGCAACATCATGCGGGTATACACATAGTCAATCAATACTATAAAAGTAGAAGACGCCTCTCCAGACGTTGACACGTCAGCATTTTTATGCTTTAATATAACGCCACGACATCAAAATAATAATAATGAAGAATCAATCAAAACAAGAGGTTAATAAGTGTTTTTGTCAATTTTAAACATAAAAATTAAATTCTTTTTTGTCTATCATTTATATTTAATATTAATTTTGTCAAAATAAAACTAATAAATAAAATTCATATATTTGTATATGGCCTAAGACTAATATATTTTCACTATAAAATAATAAAATAAATAGGAAGAGATATATTACGGATTGACGACGATGACACAAAATGATATTGTTAATGTATTTATACTAAATTGTATACTTCTTCTTATATAGATATTTTAATCATGCAATAGTTGATAAAATAAAAAAACAACCAGCAACATGGTGCGGGTAGTAATCTAGTTTATTCTTAATTTTTTAAGGTTAAATCTCATAAAAACAATTGAATAAATTATTTTCTCACTTGTCAATTAATTTAATATCAAGTTCAGTTGAATAATGGTCTCTATATAGGGGCAGTTTCAATGATTGTATGATTTACTCCAACAATTAGAATATAACTTCAAAGGAAAATAGAAGAAGAAGATTAGAAGTAAGGGTGGTTCTTGTGCGTTGTATCAGTCAATGGAGTAGAAGAGAGAATCGAACAAGTATATTTTTTTATTCAAATGTAAATGTAGAAGATGAGTTTGTTTATATAAATCACAAATTTTTGTTACTGTAAATTATACCAATTAAACCAGCTACTAACCAACACTAAACCAATCTTATAACCAACCTTAAACCGATTCTACATTCTTTATTACGTTGTTCCTTTGAGATAATTTTTTTTGGCGTAATCAATTACGTCTTATATTACGAACAGATTGATGGTCAGATCAAACATTTTTTTTAAGGATTTCTTTCTTTTTATTATATGCATATGGTAAGATGATTGTTATCTGAAAATTTTCAATAAGCTAAAACCAATGAGAAAATGTTAGGCATGCGTAGTCGAGCGGTGGACTAACGCGTATCTAAACGGTCAAAGTGGAGACTAATTGAGGATTAAACTCTAGAAAAAAAAATTAGGGAAAAAATTCGAAAAATTTAGGAAAAAACTCCGAAAAATTAAACGATCTTTGTTGGCTACCCGTTTAATACACGTGCAAATTGTTGTTGTCCTTTTAATTTGTTAACTTTCAAATTTCGTTGAGTTTTTTTTTTTTAACTTCTGAAGATTAAAATAGATCAAATTCATTTACATTGTACGAAAAACATAAAGACCAATAACTAAAAACAGAGTAAACAAGGATAAAAACAGAGCAAGCAAAAGACAATAGTCATGAAAAATCCACTGCAAACACCAAGAAAATATCAACTTCCACATATTCCGCCTGATTTTGCATTCAGGGCAGGAAGGAGCCATGAAGGTGGTTCGAATGCAGTGTAAGACCGCCAGCGATTATCCACATTTGCACTTCGAGCAATCATTTGAGCACATCTATTGGAGTGACCATTTGTCATTTCAACACGCCAGTTCGATAAGTGTCTGATCACATAGCTTAATTCCGAAGTGTATCCAATGAAAGCTGGCCAGTCCGGTGGTCGTGTGATTCCACCTACCAACTCTTTTGCGTCAATGGCGAAAATAACATGGTTCAACCTATGACTCTTCATAGATTCAATAACCCACAGGAAACTTATGTGTTTAGCATCAACAAAAGAGTTGATGAAACTAAATGACCTGCGCCTATGTAACAACACAACGCCTAGGTGATCGCGAATTATCCACGAGCTACCACAAGACTGTTTCTTTTTGGACCGGGACACACCAATATTACACTTGATCCAACCTGCCAAAGGAGTAGACCAAGACGTATTTAACGCAACTGAGGAAGGAGAAGAAGATTGACCAGTGTTTCCTTCACACTCCTGCACTATGAACCACTCTTGCGTGTCCTCTCTAATTTTTTGAACCGTTTCAATAGCTGAAAATTGGATCCCTTCAAATAGGAGTTAATTCCGATTCTTCCAAAGGATCCAAAGAATCCATGGAAACAGCCTTCGTGAGTCGAAAGAGAGATTCTCATCCTGAGAAGTTTTCATCAAGTGAAAGAAATTTTGGTAAAAGGAAAGGGGCTGAAAACCTTGGTCTGGCACCGAAAATGAGCTAAGTAACCAAACATGTCGAGCCTTTGGACAGGTAAAAAGTATATGGTTTACAGTTTCCCCCTCTTGGCCACACACTTGACATTTATTATTAACTTGTATTCCTCGTTGAATCAGGGAGCTTGCTATCGCCAGCGCTTCATTAAGAGCTCTCCAGAGAAAAATTTTGATTTTAGGTGCAATTTGAAGCTTCCACACAAACTCCTTCAGTGGGTTTAGAGACGGTTTAGCTTCAGCCTCCTGGAATAATTCATCTCTCTGCAAGCGACAGTTCAGCCAATTACCAGATTTTACTGAGTATGTACCGCTCCTATTATGCAACCAACACCAAGAATCTTGAGTATGTATTGATGGTTTCATCTGCAGAATTCTGCGTATATCTTCGTCAAAGAAAAGTTCTGACAACTTCTGACGATCCCAAGAGTTTGAGGAGGGAGTTATGAGATCAGATACTCTCAAGTTGAGATTTATGGTCCTCGGTTTAATCATCGGGCGACGCATAGAACCGTCAAAGAGCCAAGGATCTAGCCAAACCCTAATGGATTCCCCGTTACCCACAACTCTACGTAATCCTTGTAACAGCAGTTGTCGGCCATGGAGAATACTTCGCCAAGCAAACGAAGGACGATTACCGATCCCTACCGACAGGATATCAGAATTACGAAAATATCTGCTCTTCAATACATGCGCAAAAAGCTCCCCGGTTCATGAATAATTTTCCAGGTCTGCTTTGCTAAAAGAGCTTGATTAAAGAGTTCTATGTCCCGGAAGCCCATACCACATGATTCCTTTGGTAGGCACATCTTTCTCCAACTAATCCAATGCATCTTTCGGTTATCTTCAGTCGCATTCCACCAAAAATTAGAAACAGCACTGGTAATGTTTTCACAGGAGGTTTTGGGCAGGCGAAAGCACGACATCGCGTATACTGGCACTGCCAGGGCTACTGACTTGAGAAGGATTTCTTTTCCACTTAGAGATAAGGTTTTAGCATACCAGCCTAATAATCGTTTTTGGAGCTTTTCCTGAATGTAATTCAACATCTGGACCTTTGATCCACTAAATACCTCCGGAAGGCCCAAATAAGAGCTGGTGCCGCCTTCTAAGGAGATATTAAGCTTCTTTTTTATATGCAGCTTGACAGTAGGATCGACTCTGGCTCCAAACGTGATCGATGATTTAACCGGATTGATGATTTGGCCTGTAAGTTCCGCATAGGAGGTTAAGATGGATAGCAGAACATAACACTGATCTTCTGACGCTCGACAAGTGAACAAACTATCGTCCGCAAATAAGAGATGGTGTATCATCGGTCCCTCAGAATCAAATTGAATTCCTTTCAAACTCCCATCTCTTTCAGCCTTGTTGAGAAGATGTATTAGACCCTCCGTGCATAGAACGTAAAGAAGCGGAGAGAGGGGATCTCCCTGGCGTAACCCGCGTTCTGGTACAAAAGGGTCATACTTCTGACCGTTAAGAAGCACCGAGTAGTTCACTGACCTCACACAAAACATTATGAGTTGGATCCATCGATGATTAAAACCCATAGCCTGTAACAATTTCTCAAGATAGCTCCACTCGATCCTATCGTAAGCTTTGGAAATATCAGTTTTAATCGCCATGAAATCCCTGGAAATACGATCATGAGTTCGCAGGCTGTGGATTAACTCATGAGCAATAATGATATTGTCAGAGATAAGTCTTTTTTCAACAAAAGCAGCCTGCGTTGGAGACGTTATGGTAGGCATCAAAGGCTTTAACCGTTGCACTAAAATCTTCGAGATAATCTTGTATAGAACAGAGCACAAACTAATCGGCCGAATATCACTCATTAAGGTTGTTGCCTCTTTCTTAGGTATCAAACAGAGCAGAGTTTGGTTCCAATCAGTTAGAAAACATCCCGAGCTAAAGAAGCCACTAACCTCCTCAGAAACTTGAGTGCCAATGATGTCTCAGTTTCGCTGAAAGAAGCTGCCATTCATCTCGTCAAAACCAGGAGCGCTTGAAGGGTTAATTGAAAACACCGCCTGTCGCACTTCGTCATGAGTTACTGGAGCCAACAAACCATCATTCATTGACTGTGATACCTTACGCGGGAATGACTCAAAGAAGTCTGAGAAAGCTAGTGGGTGAGACGATTTAAAAAGCTCTTGAAAATACGAAGAAGCAATCTGTGCTTTCGAAAGCTCAAGTCGATGCACCTCACCTCGTTGATCAGTAAGAAAATCTATCCTTTTACGTGCTCTCTCTGCTTTAACAGCATTGTGAAAAAACTTTGAGTTTTTATCCCCCAAGCTCAACCACTTTTGACGGCTCCTCTGTCTCCAAAATGACTCTTCATCACGATAAGCCACAACCAACTCACGTTTTAAAGCTGAAAGAGACGTGAAGCATGGAGAGGAGGAAGAGATTTCAGCTTCAATACTCACTTTAAGCTGTTGGATTCGGACTTGGGCATTAGAAACATTCTTCTTTTTCCAACATCTTAAATTCTTGCGGCAATCACGAATACAAGAGAGAATATCTTTATTGACATGTGAAGATGAGGATCTCCATGCTCTGCAAACGGCTTCTCTAACACCAGGCTGCCCAATCCTACGTGAATCAAAACTAAACTGCCCTCGCGGCTTCAAAATATCCTTTGAAACTTTCAATAAAACGGGTCGATGATCGGAGCCAGTGGGATCAAGAAAGACCTGTCTCGCCTTGGGAAAGCAGTTAAACCAAAGAGTATTAGCAAAAGCTCGATCAAGCTTACACTATATCCAGAGGTTATGTCTTTTTCCTGCCCAAGTAAATCCATTTCCAGAGCTCGGGAGTTCCATCATATCGCATATATCCAGCATATCCGCAAATTGCTTAAAGGAAGCATCACTTCTCCGGGGACTTCCAAGCTTTTCCCCATTATGTAAAATCTCATTGAAATCACCAATAAGGCACCATTAAGATGTTCGATTCACCTTAATTCTTAAAAGTTTTTCCCAGACAATATGCCTTAAACTCGAGTCCGGTTCGCCATATATACAAGACAAGTAAAAACTGAAATTGTCAAACTGTACAAACGCATCAACAACATTCTTATTTACAGACTTGAAGTCCAGCCCAACACTGTTCTTCCAAAAAACCGCCACTGTAACCGATAGGATCCACAGTTAAAATCTTATCATAACCCAGCCACACTTGCAAGTCAACCAAAACATCTTTTTTGTTTTTCGTTTCCATAAGAAAAAGGATCTCAGGGAAATACATCTTGCGTATTTCCATGAGGCGTTAAACCGTCAGGTCCGGACCAAGGCCCTGACAGTTCCAACTCAGAATTTTCATCTTTGGCTTGGCCGTTCCTCCTGTGGAACAACCTCTGTTATTTGCCGCTTGGAAACCTTGATTGGAGATGCGATTTCTGATGATGCTTTTCTCTTGTATGTGTTGACAATCCTCATCTTCTCTGACTCAGATTTGGACCTTCCAAGAGCTGATTTCGTGAGAGATGGTTGAGAAAGAGATTTTGGCGATGGAACCGATTTTCTAGCAGTAGCTAATCGTTTAGCCTTAGAAGGTCTTCTACGCTTTGTGAGGAGAGTTTTAGCAGTTCCGGTTGAGCTTACTTCCTTGGGAGGAGTTGCAAATACCGTTGAACCACTTTCTGAAAAAGCCGGAGCAGAGAACACAGGGTGTTGCAGAGCAACCGTCGCTTCTTCAACATGCTTATAGACCTTACGGGCTGCCTGAATTGCTGCTTCCATGAGTTTCGGCTCATTGGCCTTTGAAACAGATCCAATCTCTTTGGGCGCAAAGTCAAATACAATTCCCTTGCCTTTGTCCAGATCCTTGTGGAACAAAGGAGGCTGTTCTAGTCTGAAGAAACGCTTCTGAACTATCAGATCTTTTTCAACTTCAGCCATTGAGTTTTGTATGCGAAATACGAGCTTGGCGTTCGGCTATGTCGTCAACCATAAGGAATTGACGCATCTCATGCAGTACCTCAGGAGCTATACGTGGGCGACCTGTATTTGGATCAAGGCCGACCTGTTTCTCCGTTAAAACACCTTGAAGTGGATCAAGAGCAGAGAGAACTGGATCTTTGACCATCCCCGACTGTTTTTCGTTGTCCTTTGAGACCGTAGCCGAAAGCCGGTCCTGAAGGAGAAATGGGCAATGATCCTTGGCATGAGAAAGTCTCTGGCAATGATAACACCGTTTTTGTACCCGTTCAAAGGCAATTAGGAGCTTCACCGGACCGATATTCTTGAAATTGACAATACGGTAGCGAGGAACAGGCTTGGAAACATCAAACAAGATCTTAACTCGCACATATTCTTTCCTCTGACTCCTTGTTAGATCAAAGACCACTTCTTCCACTTTACCAATGAGTTCTCCTATTAACTCAATAGTTTCCTTAGTGTAGAAGTTAACGGGGATGTTGCGAACTTGTACCCACACCGGCATGAGTAAGAGATAGTTTTGAGGAGGGAATTCACACCACCGATCAATGACTAGAGACCAATCATTGAAGGTCCACGCACCTTTGTTAAGAACTTCATCCAACTCCTCCTTGCAAGTGAAAAAGAATTGAAATCGATCTTTACTAAGAGCCACTCCTCTAACTCTATTGTACGCTTTGAATTTACGAGGAAGATCGAGGATGAGATCATCCATAGGTTGGAACAGCGGATTCAAAGTCCTCCCAATGATGCTTAAGGAGTTTCGCTCACAAGAAGAATATTGAGGGAGATCCGGCATGTCAAAAGGAATATCATCTTCCGATAACTTCATTGCTTGGAGAGCCTTCTCCATTTCTGGATCCATAACACGCTCAGAGGATCGTAAAGAAGAAGAAAAACAGGCAAGCAGGGGGATAACAAGAGAAAGAAGAGAGGATGTGAAGAACAATAACTGCTGAAAACCCAGGAAGAACAGTTAGAAAACAAAGAAACTGCCCATTAAAAACCTTACTTTTGTAGTTTTCAACAAAGAAACGTGAGAAAGTTAAAAAGATTTAGTAAACAAAGGCTCCTAAACTCTAGAGTAGAGAGACTCTAAATGAAAAGGAGAGACTTAAGCCCACCAAAGAGGACTTTTAGGAAATTGGATTTTAATCGTGCTTCTCTCTAAATGGCTGTTTTAAATCTTTGACCAGGAAGTTTCCTTAAGAACCTATTTTTTTATTTGACGGGAAAAAAGTTATTAAAAATTGCAAAACAAACCATATACTAATAGAAACTTGCAAAATAAGCATAATCTATATAAGGTGTCTCGGTGAAAAAAAAAAGAAAAAAACTCTATATTTGTCTCACTCGAACTACTCAGATAGGTCATAGATCTTTTGTCTCTCTTGATTGTATATTTCCATTGATTACATCACAGAGGGCAAGTAAGGGTTTTGAAATTGCATCGTTGTGATTAAAGATAAAGAGATCTTCTATATGTTTGATCCAATTAATTGAGTTTACGATTGACTATGTCTCTCTCTGTGTTAAGTGTCATAGGTTGTCTATGGCAACTTCTCGTGTCCGTTTGACATTGTGCCTTTTGGTTATGGAGATGTTGCTTATTGTAGGAGGAGAAAATAAGAAGAATCCAAATAGTGAGAAGCGCACATGGAACAAGAAACCTTATATTCTACTCCAGTGGAACCCTCTTGTTTCTCACGAGATTAAGCTCATTGCCAAGGGAGGTACATGCATCAATATGATCTCTTTGTTTTGAGGATGAAACTTTTTTAAAAAAGGCAAAAAAAAATTGATCTTTGTATAGGAGGTGGTTGTTATGCAAACATATCCCGTGACAACTACAAGTGGTTTAGCTCAGATATGAGCGTTGTATCATCATCATCTGATGGGGTCATCGAGGCAAAGCGTCCTGGAATAGCCATCTTGCAGGCCGTCTCGACTTGTGATCCTCTAAGTTTCGATGAGGTGATGAATGATGATTATATTCATTCTTTTGCATTACATTTTTTTGTCACTTTAATATCCATTTTGTTCTTGTTGTAGATTGTTGTCAAAGTTGTTGCAAGTCAAAATATATGCTATGACATGGATGATATGGAGCACTATGCTCAATTGGATCCAGATTGCGAATCGGTGATGAACATTAAAATCTTTGCAAAATGGCTCTTTTTAAACGTTGCTTCTGCTCTTTTCATGGCTGCATTGTGCCGACTCCATTTCACCCGGACTTGCTATGTGCTGCCTTACTATAACCAGCGTCCGAAAAGGCGGTTCCGTTGGCGATCTAGACGGTGCTTAAACGTCATACTACAACCATAGCCAGTGACACCCATTCTTAAAATTGTCACAACAAAATTGTCTTTAATGGCCATAACTAGTTTGATAGTCTTCATTGATGCAATATTTTGATTAAACAAAAGATGGGTTTCCATCTATTGTATGGATGACACTTGTATCCAACTTTTTTTTTTGTAGGAATAAAAAAATAAAGAGTTATAATTTGGATAACGTTTGAGCTTTTTTTTTGCCAAACCATTTCCCTTCCAAGACGTAAAAAAAAAAAACCATTCCCCTTCCAAACGATGCACCTTTTCGATCAGAAAGGATGTCTATAGTTGTGGCTTTTGACTGAATAAAAAACACCTTGTCCTCTTTTTTAACTGTTGCATATTGAAACACCGTGTTCTCTTTTTTAAGTGTTTGCATATTTTCTCACTCTTGTTTCTTTTTCCGATCCAGTCAAAATTTCAATTCTAAAGAAACAAAAATTTAAACGAAGTATGTTGTTCAGATCATTTATAAGCAATCGTCAAAGAGTTGAAGAATCTCTCTGTATATCATGAGTCCGTCACTTAATATATAGATCTGCCACCGAGCAAATGCATGTGTCTCGAAATGTGATCTCTCCATAGATAGATGCTTGATGTGGTTCAGAACTAATTAAAGCCTTTTCAATTGTTCCACTCGGACAAAGTTCAGTTTTGAAACCGACGTGGAGGAGGTTTTGGACGTCTCATGTGAAGCACATATATTGTGAAGGTGAGACTACATGTATAATAGAGCCAAAAAGATAAGCCATTATATATAATACTTACAGTCGTCATGGAGAGATTGTGAAATCCGGAAAATAATGAGTTATTTTTCTGGAAAAAATACTTTGATATATCTGAATTATTTTACTGAAGCAACCATCAAAAAGATGATTGCATTTTTAAACCATAATATCATCAATTGGTTTAAATTCTTCCAGTAACATTACTATAATTGAATACACAATCAATTAGGTCCCGTTTGTTTCTTCATTCAGCAAGTTCATCCAAATGATCCATTCAGACGATTCATCTGGATGGATCATCTGAATGATGTTCGTTTTCATTTTTGTCCACTCATCTGGAGGATTCATTTGGATGGTTCATCTGGATACTCTGTTCGTTTGCTCATCCAGATGGATCATCTAAATGATTGTAATAATAAAAAGACTAAAATACCCTTCTATAATATAATCATAAAAGACCTTTGTTTTTTAGTTTTGGCGAGAATTACGATATTGCGGTTTATAAGGAAAAAAATGTAATTTTGCGGTTTTGGCAGGAAAACGTGATTTGCGGTTTTGGCGGGAAAATACAATTTAACGGTTTTAGCGGGAGAATGTGATTTTTCGGTTTAGGCGGGAAAATATGATTTTACGGTTTTGGCAAGAAAACGTAATTTTACTGTTTAGATGGAAAAACGTGATTTTGCGATTTTGGCGGAAAAATGTGATTTTGCGGTTTAGGCGGGAAAATATGATTTTATCGTTTTGGCGAGAAAACGTAATTTTACTGTTTAGATGGGAAAACGTGATTTTGTAGTTTTGGCGGGAAAACTTGATTTTACGGTTTTGGCGGAAAATGTGATTTTGCTGTTTTGACAGGAAAATGTGATTTTGCGGTTTTTGGCGGGAAAACGTGATTTTGTAGTTTTGGCGGGAAAACGTGATTTTACGGTTTTGGTGGAAAAATGTGATTTTCCTGTTTTGGCAGGAAAATGTGATTTTGCGGTTTTTGGCGGGAAAACGTGATTTTGTAGTTTTGGCGGGAAAACGTGATTTTACGGTTTTGGTGGAATTTGGGTACATATATTGAGTATTTTCGGATATTTAGGTATTTTTTCGGGTATTTGGGTACTTATTTGGATTTCGGGTTCAGATTTTTTTTTTGGTACCCGATCGGGTTCGGGTATACCCGATATCCGAACTTCTCGAAACCTAATACCCGTTCAAGTATTTTTCTAATCCGGATTCAGATATTTCGGGTCGGGTTCGGGTCTCGGGTAAAATGCCGAGCCGGTATAGTAATAACTTATGTTGATTTATAATTTAAAAGTTGAGTAAAGCCCACAAAGCCCATCAGGCTTTTTTAAAACCTCTCTCGCTTTAGTATTAATATAGTAACAGAACACGAAAGTTCTTGTTTCTTGAATTCTTCTTCTTCTTTCTTCTTCTTCTTCTTCTTCTTCGAGACTTACTAATGGAAACTTTCGAAACGAAACTTACGGAATGGAGAAAAATCTTCTATGAAAGCAACAAACTTCTGGGAGTGGCTGGATTAGTAACTTGCACCACAAGTTTTAGACCTGCAATTTAACGACCGATAAGCTCGTTAACAGGGACGTTAAAAAGGTGTCAACTAATAAAAGAATAAACCTGAAAAATACCTCGACTACATTGTTTTTTTCGAATAAATACATGAATTTTTGATTTCCTATTTAATATACGAATTGTTTAAATTTTTCATTTTAATAGACAAACGTTCAAATTTCGTTAGTTTCACACAAACATTGTTCTATACCTAAATTTGAATTTGCCGCTCAACCACAAACTTTGCTCATGCTTTCAACACGATGACTATTGCAGATCCCGGAGCGGCAAACTAGTTCATGGACTCCGTTGCCACATCTCACCCTCCCCCCCTTTCAAAAGTTAGGTAGCCAGAAGATGAGGAGAAAAATGTCGACAAATTCTAGCCGATAAGAAAAATAAACAAACCTGCTTCAACTAAAATTGGGGTTCCAAACTGTGTTCGAGAACAACCCAAACCACAAGGAAACCAACAAAGTCTACACCACTAACGACTGGCAAACAATAAATCCTAGCATAACGAGCAACAGAGCAATAGCCATCATAACCAAAGCAAAACTTAGTATTAAAAAATGCCGAAAAATGATCAAACTCAAGAGATGAAAACAACTAAAGAAAACATGTTTAGGCCGGAGGAAAACAAGTTGAGCACACCCACATAAGCTCAAACAAAACAAACTGCTCAACTTTAAGAAGCAATTCCGCTTTCATGTGCCAAATCGCCATATCGAAAAGAGAGAGTCTATCCTCAGTTACATGCGCCGCCACAACTTGACCTAAAACCAGATCTATAAAAGTAAGATATAGATCCACCATAGACAAAACCTACAAAAACAACGTCTTATCGGTACAATCCTTCGCCATCTCGCCAAATCTCTAGAAGTGAGCCTCTAAATGTCAGATTTACCTTTACCGCATCAAAATTAGTCTAATCGCCTGCGTTGACTCAAACAAGAGGCTCGAGCATATCGAATTTGAGAGGAAAGGAGATAAGAGGGAGCATAAAGAAAAGGAGGAAACGAGTAGATGTGCCTCTGACGCCGATGAAACCGGACACCGTAGCAAAAACGTCGAAGAAAAAGTTTCGCATGAAAAAATGTCTATGTTGCTCCAATATCATTAAGAATCTTATCTCTATTCGTCGGTTTACTGACGATAATTGGTGTCCGATCGGAATTTGATTCGTTTGGTTTTTCTGTGAAGAATTTGAACACCAAGAGGATTCTTATCCATAGTGATAGTGTTGGAGAACTTTATTAGGTCCCATGTCTTCGTAATAAACCGGCGTCTTTGCCTTCTGCAATGATTGTCCTGACTCCTTCTTTGACACAAATGTTTTGGTCACGTGACTAATGCTTCTATTCAATCTTTGATTTCTGCTCATTCGATTTTCTATAATAAAGACAAACTTCTTACTTGTTGTGAAGCTTGCCAAATGGATAAACATTTCAAATTGCTTTTCTTTGATTCCAAGACTGTTGTTTCTAATCCGTTTGAGTTGATTCATTCTGCTTTATGGACTTCATCTATTTCAAGTATAAGTGGTATTCGCTATTACTTTCTTTTCTTAGATCACTATACTCACTTCTTATGAATTTATCTTTTACATTGTAAATAAGATGTTTTCACAGCGTTTACTCATTTTGCCTCATTTGTCAAAATGCAGTTCAATTCATTTGCTTCAATGTGATAACGATGGCGATAATAACAATGCTTAATTCCATGAGTTGTTCAATATGAATGGTATTAAGGTCTGATACTCGTGTCCTCACACGTCTCAACAAAATGGTCGGGCCGGACATATCATACCATTTGTACTCAGAGCTTCACGGGTCTGATACTCGTGTCCTCACACGTCTCATAAATAATTGTGGGAACCGAAATTCGAACTGTCGATTAACATAATCGATGGAAAGCCAGGAAATCCTAACTTTTTTCTTGAGGTCCCGGATTTCTGCTAAACCAAACAACGGTAGATCAAAAGTACGAAGAAAACAGACGACGAAGTAAAAGTACAAGAGAATCGAAAGAAAATAGGGCAATAGAGATCTTATTCCGAATCTGCATTGAGCGTTACAACAGGTGATAAGTCGTGGTCGCGAGAGCTGTCGGCGAGTATCCTAGATCTACTAGCATAAGACTTGTAAACCTTATCGAGACGCAGCTCGCTAGCAAAAAACGAAAATAAACCTAAAGCTCTAAGCATGAGTTGTGAAAAAATTTCTGTGTGTCCCCTTTTCTCGTTCTCCTTGGCCCCTCTTTTATATGCCTTCGTAAGCTCATCTCGTTTTCTTTTCCGCCCTAGATTTGAGCATATCTTTCTGCGGAAACATTCCATTTTTAGGGAATATTTCATATCTTTACGAGTTTTCCATATTTATCTTCAGACTTATACTTTATCATATTTTACTTTTATCTTTCGCGGAATTCGGATAAATCGTTAACGCAGTTGGGCCCGTTCTCGTTCTGAAATCGTAAGCGAACTTTTGTCGCGTTTTGGGCCTTCCTGGGCCATTTAGCGACCAAGTGATATTTACGATTTCTTTCGGAGAAATCGTTCTTCGTATGACTACGCAGCAATGGTTTCGCGAAATGATAGAACTGATCATATAATTAGGATAGCGTCGGTGTTCGAGTTAACCGTTATCGTTTTATATGATCGATACGAAGTTTTTACGAAAAGCACAAGTCTTTACTATTATTGCTGCAAAACTTCAACGGAGACTCCAGTCGAGACGAAACAAGAAACAATCGAACCGGGGTTCGAGGGAAAAGACGATCGAGAAGACGTGGTCTAATCAACCGTGGGTGACTAGTCGTTGCTCGTATCTAGCCGCTCGGGCGATTAGACTTGCCACGAGTCTAGTGACCCATTGGGTGACTAGACCTTATGATAGTCTAGTCGCCGAACGGGCGGCTAGATTTTCCGTTGTTTGTATTGCTCGTATTTCCGAAGTGATGCGATTACCCGATGTTTATGGCGATTTCTTATCGCTCTGAAACTCGTATCTCGATACCTCTCGAGAGTTATTCGGGAATCTTGGGTGTCGATTTCGATGTTGCCATTTTTGACTCCAACAGTTAGCCCCCCAGCTCGCAAGTGTCAATTGCGACTCTTGCAGGCGAGTGGTGTATGTTTTAATCAGAATCTACAGCCAAGATGATTGGGAAGATGAATTTTATCGATTATTTTATTGAATAAAAATCCTTATAAATATTGGACTCCCTCTCTCATTCCTCATTCATTCTTCACTTCTTCAAACTTTTGATTTGAGAGCTCTTGCCAAGACAACATGACTTCCCCTTGCGATGGACAGAAAGGTAACAACTCTGAGGTGGATGCCGCCCCTTCAGAGAATCCTTCGAGTCCCCCGACTCGTGAAGCTATCCCGGAGAACGTGGCCGAATACTTGGCCTTTCGAGATGACTTGTCTCGGTGAGAGGTCGAGGTAGGGGACGTTGCTATTATTCTCCCGGTGGTTTCTCCCGATCCCGGCTGCATCACTAGTTCCCGAATTCATGTTGTCACCTCCTTCTCCGATCGTTCCAGAAGATGGGATGATCCACCCGACGGGCTCTTCGACGACTCCTGTTCCTGTTAGTGATTCAGAGCAGGGGCTTGAGTCGATGCCTCCTCCCCCGGTCAGGCGAGAGATCGTCCTAGGCCTACGTGCTTCTGGTGCCACCCCAACCGTTGCTTTGGAGGGGCGCAAGAGGGCTTGTGCCAACATGGAGGGGACTAGGAAGAAGAGGTGCTTCAGAGGGGTCGAGATCGGACCTTCATCCCTAGGAGCTTCTGGCCAGAGCGCACGGTCGCAACATCGTGCCAAGGTTCGTTCCGTGGCTCTTTTCTCACTGCGTTAGATTTCTCTCTTCTTTTTTTGTCTTACTCTTTCTTTCGTGCAGTTCATATCTTTAATCGACGGGATGCTTAATGACTGCGAGTCGGAGGTCGAGAGTCTTGCTGAATCGAAGGACCAGTCATCGCGGTTTGAGAAGAAATTGGAGGGTATCGAGGATGCGTATTCCCTTGAGGTATCTCGGTTGGAGACTCGGATTGGCGAGCTCGAGAGAGATCTTGGGAAGACGGTGAGCTTGTTTTTTAAGAAGAAGACGAATAGAAAGGCTAAACTTCGAAGTTGCGTCATCTGTGGCGTCAGATGCAACATGAGGAAAGCTTATCGAGTCGTGGGATTGCGGAGGCCATGGCTGAGTGGAGGGCTGCTCAGATTGCAGAGTTCGTGGCTGAGTCGAGGGCTGCTCTTTACGCCGTTTCTCGGACTCGTTCCACTAAGATTTTGAGCTCTCTCGATTCATTTATGGATATCCACAACAGGGATCTCACCCTGGCGGTTATCAAGGGAGCAATGAGCGAGATCCAGACGTTCCTTGATGAAGAGTCCCCGTATCGGCATGCCGAAGAGGCAAAGCTGTCCATTCGCCAAGCGGAGCTGGAGGCCGCTGAGGGGGATTTTGGTTCCACCTTCACGGCTCTAAAATCTGATTGTGCCCTTTCGTTGTTTTCCAATTACATTAAGAGGCAGGATCCCGTGGGCATCGAGCTTGATGACGCCGAGGGAGGAGGAGACGAAGTGGCTCCGAATTCTGGTGATGTAGCGGGTGAGGGTGTCGTCCTACCGCAGATGATTAGCGAGGTTGTAGTCACATTCGGGATGTTTGTTTATGTTTTTGTAATGGTTTGTCTTGGCCTGATATGACCTTTTTATGTTTCGGGATTAGCCGTGTGTGGCTGTGAATCCCTTGCCTCTTTGCGGCTTTGTGTCAATGTGTGTTTTTATTTCCATTCGGTTGCGTATAAGTAGTATCACAGTTGCGAAGAAAGATTATGAGTTGTCGTCTCATGTCTACTCCTTTGAGAATCACTATATTCGTTGTCCGTTTCGGAAGTAAGTTCTCAAAAGAATTACACTTTCGGATTTTTTTGAACGTGAGAACATAGGCGAAGAGACAAATTTTGGAATCTCGTATCAGTTAGATACTATGTCTTGAGATGTTAGAAGCCAATGTGTTGGGTTTAGTTTGATTTGATGTGGAGGAAAAATACGAGTTGTCGTCTCGTATTTAACTCTTTTCGTAGATCGTTCTATGCGTTGCTCGTTCGAGATCTTAAGAAATTTCATAAAATTTCTTGAGCGTTTAGATATGAACGAAGAGACATGTTTTAGGATCTTGTATCGGTTAGATATCATGCTTTGAGATGTTAGAGACCAATGTGCTGGGTTAAGCGCAAGACCTAGGTCTACTCTCGATTTTAAGGTGTGCGGTGACTAATTCCGGCTTACGTATCCTGTTTGCGATTTTTACCTGGTTCTGTCTTGATATTGAAGTCTGCTATACGTTCTCGGCTTATATGACTTGCATCAATCGGGAACCAAGCATCTCTCCAAAGACAATTTCTAAGTCGTCTGGAAGTGTTGACCAAAATTTCGGATTTCTTTTATAGCGCGCTATTATCCTAGTCGGATGTATCAGAGCTATCTCTATGAAATGGTTTAGTCTGTTTAGGATGTTGGGAGTTTGTTGTGATCAACAACAAACGTTATAGGTAGATATTACCTTTTGTAAGTCTTTGTGAATGATTTGTGTTTTTTTCGGGAAAGGTGTGTTGTCGAAAAATGGTTCTTCTAGCGTCTGCGTCATCTCGCGATGTTGAAGATTGATTTTTATTTTGTATGTCGTGCTTTGCTCTTGAAGCGTTTACGGGTTTGAAATGTTTGCTGATGCGTATTTGGCGAGCATGGGCTGCTGAGTGTTTAAAAATATCGGGTTTGAGAATGCGGATGTTTCGAACTTTGGGAGTATACGAGTATATGTTTACGTACCCGCTCCCTCCTTTTTTTAGAGAGGGGGACAGCTGAAATCGTCTTTCGATGAGTTGCCTACGTACCCCTTTTCGGGGATCAAGTCGTCTCGTAGTTCATTTTATCGTTAACATTGCTGTTTAGTGATAGTACTTTTAGAGATGCATTGCGTTTCAGGTTCTGCGAATTTTGACGTCCTGCATTGTGGCAATTTCATACACTCCTGATCGGACTACTTTTATGACCTTGTATGGTCCTTCCCAGTTTGCTTCGAGTTTTCCCGCGTTTCGTTCTGCGGTGTTTTGAAAAACTTTGCATAGAACTAGATCGCCTTCCTTGAACCTACGGCTACGTACGTTTGAGTTGTAGTACTTTGCCGCTGCTTGTTGGTAGTTTTGAATTCATATGAGGGCCTGGTCTGGGCGCTTGTTGATGAGGTCGAGTTCATCCAGCAACATTAGATTGTTCGTGTCTTCTCGTTCGGAGAGTAGTCTTCTTCGTATCCCGGGGAATTCGATTTCCGCTGGGATAATGCATTATGCCCCGTATACGAGGGCGAAGGGAATTTCACCCATTGCTCTTCTCGGAGTTGTTCTATGTGACCAAAGGACTCCTTCGAGTTCTTCTGCCCATCGACCCTTTTTAGCGTCCAGGCGTTTCTTGAGTCCGTCTAAGATGGTCGTGTTAATGGTTTCAGCCTGGTTGTTGCCTTGCGGATACCTTGGGGTGGATTTAGTCAGCCGTATCTTCCATTTTTCGCAAAACGCCTCGAATCTTGTTGAAATGAACTGGGATCCATTGTCTGTTACAACTTTGTATGGGACACCGTGTCTTCATATAATATTCTTCCACACGAAACTTTCAACTTAGCCGTCTTTGATGCTAGTGTATGAGTCTGCTTCGACCCATTTTGAGAAGAAGTCGGTCAAGACTAGCAGTAAGAGTTTCTACTTAGATTTCTGAATGGGGCCGACGATATCCATTGACCATCGCATGAATGGGTATGGTGCTGAAATAGAGGAAAGAAGTTTTGCAGGCTGGTGGATTATTGGCACATGTCTTTGGCATTTTTCGCATTTGCGTGCAAATTTCTCGCAATCCTTGATCATTGTTGGCCAATAATAGTCGTGGCGCTTTATTTTGATTGCAAGGGATCTCCCACCAGTATGATCTTCCAACTTACGATAGTCTAGTCGCCGAACGGGCGGCTAAACTTACCGTTGTTCATATTTTTTGTATTTTCGAAGAGATGTGATTACCCGATGTTTATGGCGATTTCTTATCGCTCTGAATTTCGTATCTCGATGCCTCTCGGGAGTTATTCGGGAATCTTGGGCGTCGATTTTGATGTTGCCGTTTTTGACCCCAACAATAATACCATTCCTACCTTTTTTTTCATGCTCGCTTGCCACCAGTTTTTTGGGTTGAAGCTCCCCATACTTCGGTTCACCTCCTAAACATTCTTCCTACCTCTGCCATTGAAAATCTAACACCTTTCATTTATTCCACAAAGATCCAACATATGATCATGTAAAAAATTTTGGATGCTTATGTTTTTCCAACCTCAATCATTCAAGTCTTCATAAACTTGCCCCAGGATCTTCCCAATGTCTCTTCCTAGGCTATCCTACTAATAATTGAGGTTACCGTTGTTTTGACTTGAAGACAAGAAAATCATCATCTCAAAATATGTTATCTTCGATGAAACCAAATATCCAACAACTCAAACACAAACCTCCACAAGCACTTATCAATTTCTTGACTAAGTTTTGGAAACTTGTCATCTCTTTCGTTCTATTCTGAAAAGCTCATCCTCTCTGCTTTTAAAACCTTCACAACCGCCGACGCCCACTGCTCTGGTTCCAGACGCCTCCTCCTACGGCTCCTCCACCAATTTTTCATTCGATGATGACACGAAGCAAAGATGGGACACGGAAACGGCGTTCAATTCTTTCTCTCCATGCTTCGACCATTTCTCCCATTCCCAACAACAATTTAAAATCTTTATCCGACCCAAATTGGAATCCTACTATGACTAATGAATATAATATTTTAGTTAAAAATAAGACGTTTACGCTTGTGACTCGACCACCTATCGCTAACATTGTCCGCTCCGTGTGGTTGTATAAGCATAGGTTTGGTGCAGATGGTTCTTTGTCTTGCTACAAAGCTCAACTCGTCGCTAACAATGAGTCGTAAGATCACAAATTATACTACTAAGAAAAATTTAGTCCGGTTGTCAAACTAGTAACCATTCGATCAGTCATTCATGTTGCTCTTGAACGCGTCTGGGAGTTTCATCATCTAGACGTCAAGAACGCTTTCTTACATGGCAATCTAGAGGAAATTGTGTATATGCGCCAACCACCCGATATGATTGATAAGAGGGTACCAAACCACGTTTTCAGATTGGACAAGGCTTTGTATGACTTAAAATAGGTTCCACGTGCATGGAATGAGAGGTTTTCAAAGTTTGTGGCCAAACTCGGGTTTGTCAAAAGTCACAGCGATACATCCTTGTTCGTCTACAGCAAATGTTCGAATCTCGAATACATTCTCCTATACGGTGACGATATACTCCTCACCGCTTCAAGTCCCAAGCTACGCCAGACTCTTATCAGCATACTTAAGAAAGAATTCGAGATGTCCGATGAGGGCTGCTTGTTATATTTCATTGGTATAAATTAAGTCGATTATAACAAGAATGGGATATTGTTGTCACATGTTGCTTATGCTAAGGACCTGCTTTCACGGGCTAACATGCAAGACTGCAACCGATTTCTATACCGTTTGATCTCAAGGCTTTGCTTTCAAAATATTGTGGTGAATTCGTAAAAGACCCAACAACTTATCGCAGTCTTGCCGGCACACTCTAATACCTCATTCTCCCTCACTCGAATATTCATTATGTCGTGCTACAACTCTTCCTATTTATGCATGACCCACTCCTACCTCATCTACAAGCACCCAAACGTATTTTATGATACTTGTAGAGAACGATTGACCATGGTCTTAAGATGTTCAGATCAAAGACAAGCTCACTCGTAGCCTACACTGATGCCGATTGGATTGGCTGCCCCGATAAGCGACAATCAACTTTTAGGAGACAATCTAATATCATGGTCTTCGAAGCGACAACCAATTGTGTCCCGATCTAGTGCTAAAATTGAATATAAAGGCGTAGCTAACATCGTGGCTGAAAAGTGTTGGATACGAAATCTCCTCCTTGAGTTTCATCGTTTGATAACTAGAGAAAATCTCATCTATTGTGATAACATAAGCACGGTTTACTTGTCCAACAACCCGATCAAGCAACAACAGACAAAACACGTCGAAGTTGACATCTATTTAATTTGTACGCGAAAAGGTTGGGTGTGGGTAATGTCTGAGTACTTCACGTTCCCTCTTCCTCTCAATATGCGGATATATTTTGCGAAAGGACTACCATCTTTGTTGTTCAATGAATTCAAGGCTAGTCTATTTGTTCGTTCTCTAAACGATTAAACTGACAGAGAGTGATAGAATTGCCAACATTCTGATCCACATCTTTAGGCTCGAATAACTTAATTAGCTTGAGATCCTTGTATAGTGCAACAAACTCAACTACTTTCTATATATATAGACTTGTAATACGTTCATTGAGACTCAAGGGAAATATATAAGAGTTCATAAACACTCTTTAATTGAAAAGTTGGATTAATGTACTCTGATGGTGATCATAACAATATCATTCTTCATAGATTTGATGTTTTGGAAGTAAATGAGAGCCATTTGAATTGTGAATTTTAACTCTATCAAGTAGATAACTTGTTTGATTCTTCATAAATCAACATCTGCACATAACAATAGTAATTCAATAGCTTCTTCCATTCTAAAGATGTCATATAACATCGAGATGCTATCAAGAAGCCATTCCCCAATTCTGGTTAAATAAAAGGTAAAGACAAAGAAATTTTTGAATCCAAAAATAATTTCAATAGCTCTTGATTTAACTCAAGAATCAAAAACAAAACTCAAAAGTTTTTATAAGGTTATGAAATCATATATATTACCAAAGTTACCTCTGCTAATGAGACATGAGAGAACAATAAGCAAACATTTATGAACTTTCAAATCCAAAACTATGAACTTTGTTGATCATAAGACATCATCTATTGTTGGCGTAATTTTTTAAATCAAATGTTTCTTTCTACAAAAGTTCCAAGAGCCAAAACCAGTCTATACTTAATCAAATTCTAGGAAAAATGTAAAAAAAGGACAGAGATTTACATGTGATGTTTGTGTGATGAGATCAACTTTATTTGTATGAATTTATCTTCTTTACTCGAATAGGGAATTGAATACATATTCATAGTTGTTTTAGAGAAATTTAATGTCGAAACCATTCTTGAGCTTCAAAATGGCTGCGATTTAGGATTCTCTTGTCCCCCTAAAAGATAAGCATGAAATCGCATTTGTCTCTAAAATTGCGGGGATGGTGAGTTTCTTAGACGGAGAGATTGGCAAAGTAACGACTGAGATGCATGGGTAGGTTATACATGCGACGAGACAAGGCAGAATTCTATAATTTCAGGAGAGCTCGAGGAAGTTAAGGGAGATAAGGTCTCCTCAGAGAGGAATCAGAGGAAGCAGACGACAATTAGGTTTTCCACGATGAAAAATTTGTCTTCTTTGGCTCAATCTGGACCTGATACCACCAACATTATACGCAAATCGGGACACCACTTCTCCGCCTCTGTCGCTTTCGAAGTGCAGATTTTGACGGGATCATCCTGCAGCTGCGGGAGGGAGGAAGTCGGTGAGTGTAGGGGAGAGGAAGAATGAAAGGTTGATGGGAACGTCGCCTAAGAGTTACGATAGTATTGATGATTGGAGATAATTTTTTTGGAGACACGTGTCTTCTTGTTAATTGATGACGTGGCGACATGCAGGAGAGAGTTGGCGAACTATTATATTATAGATTATTAAAATAACTAGGACTATATCCGCGCTACACGCGGGTTTGTGTTTGCGATATTTGACTTTTTAGTATTTTTGTGATTTATTTAGGTCGTCGCATTAAGGTTGTGCTGGGAATTGAGTATGTTTTTTTTTTGCGAATGAAAGTTATTTTGTTTACTTTGATTATGATTTCACTTTATATGGTATGTCTTGATACCTTCTTTTTTTGACCCATTCATAAATGACAACATATATACCTTAAGTTTTGATTCTTTACAGTTTTTTCATCGGGATTGATTTACCATCCATCTATTTGTTCGCCTGTCCCATCCTTGCATTTGCTGTTGAGAAGATTGTAGAGAGATACTTGATGAATACAATATCAAAGTGATGTACTAATCAAAAATCAAAAAGTTCAACTAAGCCATGACTTACAAACTTAGCATCTTATATTCTATGCTTACCATCTTATTTTCTTCAAGAAATATATATTTTCTTCAGCAAACACCAATATAGCTAAAATCCAATTTGTGCCTACAACCAAAAGCCGATAGTTTTTCTACAAACATAGAAACTAATAAGTTAACAATCTTACATTGGGGAATCTCTGATGGAATTCCATGTGTCTCCTCTTCTGTAAAAGACCGGTCAAATGTCTTTAGATTCTCCTCTAATCTCTCTTTCCTAAAGCTCTTCACCACCATGCTTACTCCTCCCTCGAACGCCCATCTTATACTAACCTGTAGTCAACAAAATTATCTATCTTGTAAGTTTTAACCAATATGAATAGAAAATGGGCTTCAAATTGCATCTCCAAAACTATGTATGATCATTTGGACTATCATGATTGAGTTCATGAGTTCATGATGCATAATACATCTCAAATATTTTGCGGAGATACATGTCAATAACCAAAATAAGTGGCCATCATATAAGGGTAACCATTTAATATTATTTTAAAGTTCAAAAGCTTCTCGAAAATTCCAGGTTTTAAAGTTAATCTATCTAAAGAGTGTAGTACCTTTGCCACAGTTTTTCTCTTTGCCTCTATTTCTTTGAGAACATAATTTCTTGAGCTCCCCAAAAGGTTTCTCTTGATTCCAAAACAAATACACTCTGAAAACAATACCCTTTGACTTACAAATCTCTCTTAACTTTCTCTGTTGATATATTGGATTCCTCTCCATCTTTTAGACAATCATGCATAAAAAAAAATATCTTCAACTGTTTTAGCTAATCCAATCTCTTAACCACTGGCAGAAATCGTCTTCTTCAAATAAGAACTTGTATTTAGCAAGTTTCAAGCTAGTTTGCCAATGATCAAATAGAGATCAAAAACGAATGTGCACTAACTTAAATCGGAGGCTTAGACAGATTAAAGCTTCCAAGATTAAATACATAAAAATAAAAAATACCCGCGCGGTTGCGCTGAAACTCTTGTAGTATCTTATATAAGAGACATATCTATTCTCTCTCCTGTGTTTTTAATTTTTTATTATTATTTAAGTTAAGAGACTCAGCTTAGAACCTGGCGATAAACATGCTCTAATACATACTCCATCCGTTTCATAAAGATTGATTTTATGGACTTTTCTCACATATTAAGGAACGATTAATGTACAACAACAGATACTTTTTTTCCTGGAGAAAACTATTTCTTGTAATTTAAAACCAATAATTTATATCAAAATTTCTCAAATTTAACTTTTTATTATCATTAATGAATTGGAAACCTGAAAACTCCATCTTTGTGAAACATTTTTTTTTGCCTTAAAACATTTAACCTCATAAAACAGAGAGAGTACTTGTTTCATATCATCTCGAGTAACCAATATATTATTGACATGTTAGTCAAAATCATCATATTTTTATTTCTAGGATGATAAATCATCATTTAGTCTTTCAATATATTAACATGTTAGTTAAAATCATCATTTTTTTATTTCTAGGATGATAAATCATCATTTACTCTTTCAGACATATTATATATATTATTCTCAAAATTTTAGTTTGATTGCGAGATGATAAATACATCGATAATATAATAAGAAAATTCATACATAATATTATTTATTTCTTAACTTTTTCTTTAATTTAACTTTCAGTTTTATATTTTTTTATATATCTCCAAATTGTCTGCGCATAAAATATAATGATTGGTTTTATAGCAATATTTACATTAGTGTACTGAGTTATCGTGTATATATATTCTTTTGATATTCTTTGAATACCTCGTTTTTAATTATTCGATCAACATAAAAATTATCTAATATTATCATACATGTAAGAAACTTATAAAAAAAATACTAAAAAATTTAAAGAGATTAATATGACCGATTATCTATGTATTTCAATATTTTAAAAATCCGATTCTCCTATTTCCATATATCATTTATAAATATCATATTATTATTTTTGTGAAAAATATCATATTATTAAGTAAATAAATTGAAAATAATGAAACAATTTGGTGTGGTTGGATGTTAAAAAGATGCGCAAACATCATTGTAGGTGATTAACATGTTACAATTAAGGAACTTTCCTCATTTAATAATAAGTTAATTTTGTTAGTTTATGTTGATAGTTTGAACATCAAATCAGTATAACTTATAATTTTTGTTATTATTTATATTAGAATCACCAATTTGGAATTGATAAATCTATTGTATCTAATATTAAATTAATTTTAATTTAGTTATTAGTTAAAAACAAAGACATAATTTGGTAAATGATATCATTATTCTGACTGAATTTCTACTTCTTATACAATTTTTTAGGCTGTTATCATAAAAATTTACTTAAACATTTAGTTTGTTACTTGTGACCAAAAAAAACATTTAGTTGTTTACTTAAACATTCACTTTTTATTTTTTAGTTTGTCAAATTCTTCATATGGAAGCTGCATTTTCTGTTGGAGCTCTTTGAGTAGTGGTTCGAGATGAACGATCATTGTTTTCTTAGCTTCAAGCTTTCTTGTGATTTCTTTAAAACATCTTCCAACTCCCAGTGCCTCTGAAAAATCAATTCTTTCAATTAAATCAATTGATCAGAAGATTCATACATATACTCGTATTCTCTCGTTGAGATCTTTCGATTTCTCCGCTAAAGACTTGGTCTCTGAATTTCTCTTAATAAAATCCTCTAGTACCTTCTTGGTTTTAACCTTTGAGTACTTATTCAAAGCTTCAAGCTCTGTTCTTCTTTTGGTAGCTTCACCAATTTCTCTTGCTTGCTTCTCAAGTCTGTCTTTCTCGGATTTGCTTCTCAGTGGTCTCTTCTAATTTTTTCTTCTCGTTCATCACAACATTAAGATTCTCTGACAATGGCTTCTCTTTCTCCATTGCAACGCTTGGAGAAGCTTCAAGACTCGAGTTTTCCGCTCGTAATGCCTCTAAGTCGTTCAATTTTTCCTCTGCTTTCTCTAATTTTTCCTTAACTTCAGCTAGTTACTTATGTTAAACACTATGTAACTGCAAACTATCTTCCAACGACTTCAACTGTGAGCCACTTAAGCATGTTTCGATTGAAATTTGCTTCTTTGCTTTCTTATCATCATTATCTTCACACTTTCTGTTGATCCCTTCTTTCTCAACTGTTAAAAATCCACCATCAAATGTGCAAAGAAATCAAAACCTTCTTCGTACCTTCCACATTTGGTAGCCATAATGTAATCACTTCTTGGGACTTGTAAAGCCTTAAGTGCTTTACCATGTGTTTTCTCAGACAATGTTGCTCCGTAATACAGGAGCTGTCGAAAAAGTCGATGTCGTCGTGAGGCGCCAGAACCAACTTGAGCCGTGTGTTCCCTACAGATCAAATCTCCATGTTCGTCTGAGGTATTGCCATCACTAAAAGGATCAACCAAAAAGTGAAATTGCATACTGATCCATATCACTTTTGATAGTGTTTGTGAAGATTAACTTTAGAATGAGAATAGGGAAAATGGGTAGTGAACGCCATGAGAATTTATGCTTACCTCACATCCCTTGGCTGCACTCTCCATGAAAAATCTCGAGACACCATAGCAAGCTCTATACAACAGAAGATCAATGCAATAGTAACAGCTAGTTTTGATTGGGGAGTGAGGGCATCAAAGATAATATACGAAACAATCTCAATTAACAGCCAACACCTAAATTAGACATTAAAGTAGTTATATACTTAACCTACGGACCACGATGCCATCGAGAAGCTTGAGGCAGAGATACTCAGCAGAGCGATGACCCAAAGACCTATGTTGCTGACCTTTTCGGCATAGAGCTCAACACTTTCTTAAGGGATTCTGAATCTCTTATCAAGAAGGGAAGTGATTTCCTTAATTTTCCTTCCCTTCTCACCTATAACCTAACAATCGCAAATCGAATCGTTATCAGATCTCTTGTTAAAGACTCTAAATTTCAGATGCAAAAAACAGTAGAGAATAGATTCAACATACCAATAATGTTTTGAGTATGGGTGGCTGGCTCGAATGTTAACATGAAGCGATGACGAATGGAAGCAAAGCAGACAAACCTGAGAAGAATTCAGATCTCTCCGGAGCTTCGGGTCAATTGCATAACAGAGACATATTTTCATCTCTGCATTTGGGGGAAGAGATTGTCCATATTTAAAGCTTCGGGAGAGAAAGAGTTGAATCGATTTAGGAGGTACGAAGATAGTAGTGGAGATTAATTGAGGAATATTGAAAAGGAGGAGAAAAGCGGAAGATGAATTGGATCAACGGACCGAGTGAATGCAATTTAGGTTACGAAAGACTTTGAAATACTGATGACACGTGGCAGCTGCAAAAGATTTCTCAAAAGTCTGATGTGGACACTCTCTTTGGCTACAACGATCTACTTTTAATTAGTTAGACTAGGACTACATCCGCGCTACGCGCGGATTGAT
>OVAN01000312.1:0-67084 GCA_900406275.1 Anastatica hierochuntica | reverse complement strand
GTATCTTTATTTTTGTCTTAATGATGAAGAATTCAATTAAATGTATTAGTGATAGTTTAAGTTTTTCAAAAAAACTATAACTAATAATTTTGAAGATTCTATCTAACAAATCAAAACCCGCACGTATGTGCGGGTATTCATCTAGTTTGTCTAATAGTAGATCTACAATTATGTCATAAATCTATATGGGCTATACAAGCTGTCTGTATGATTTCGACAATGAACTTAATGAGTCACAAATATCTATTGGCATGCTTCCCTTATACTTACGTACTAGATCTTTCTCAACGTTGTTTGAACCCATAACATCCTTGCTAATTAGAAAGATTTTTATCATTGACCCAACGTTTCGTTCATGTTTAGGAAATCTTTTTATCATTAGCGAACATCGACAAACTGAATTTAATCACTAAATCGTATACATCAAATAACTAGTTTGGATCCAAATGCGAAGAACATATATCTAGCTACAAGATTACCACGAGCAAATAAGATAAGAAAAAAAATATATAGGAGACCATAAGTATAACAAACAGCTATTAGATCTTTAGGATTTTGCTTTCGATGTATTCCTATCACTAAACAGTAGTATGTTGCATATTCAAACTTCAGTTGTAGCAACAATCGCAATCATCATCATAATCACATGCAACGATATGTACTAGTCAAAAATCTTATCCAATGGCACATAACTTGATGAAACCATTTATATAGTTGCATTTTAAAACATATATAAAAATGAAATAAAATAAGAATTTTATTTTCAATTAACATAACTATATATAGACCTGGAAAAACTACCAAACCCGATTCGACCTGCAAAGAATTGAACGGAATTTTTTATTCCAGTTTCAGTTCTTCGGAGATACATAATCGAATGAACCCTAAATTTTGGAACCGGAACCGGAAATTAGAACTGGAACTGAAACCGAATTGATATATGATCGGTTCCACTATGGATCCTAAATACGGAAACCGAAAGAACTTGAACTGAAACTTTTTGTTTGGAACTGAATTTAACACCACAAACATCGTAATTATGATTCAACTTCAGTTTTATTTCCGGAAAAAAATACCGAATGGATTCTAAATTTCGGAACCTAAAGATCTAGAACAAGACTACGAACTAAACCGATTCTAATCAGTTCTAATATGGAACATAAATCTCGGAACCATATTAAAACCGTAAAAACCAGAACCCATCGATTCCTATCCAAAACCGAACCAAATATGGTAATACCCGAATGGCCATGCCTAGTAGTACTCTATGTATATATATGACCATATAGTTATCATATTTCGTCCCAGCTGTACGGCCCCTAGTTTGTAACTCTACAATTACTAAAACAGTGTATATTATATGATTTATTTTTATATATCTATGTTTTACATAAAGATGAGCTAAGCCATGTGAGCCAGATGGATGATGAGAGGGCCCAACAGCCCACAACTTTAGGGTTTTTTTCTTTCTACAAGTGATTAAAACGTATAGCATCTTACTATTATTTTTGAACATTTAAGTCTTTTTCCTTATCTTGAAGTTACATGTTTTTAAGTTTACTACTATAAATAGAAACTTCTATTTCCAAGTCACTTAACTTCAAATAGTTTTTACACTTCAGTCTCATAAGCTTGCACTGAAAAAACAAAGAAGAAGATGGGTTTAATGAGGTCTATGCTTCCAAATGCAAAACAAATCTTCAAATCGCAATCTATAAGGAACAAAAATTCTTCATCATCATCGTCATCAACTTCTTCAGGGCTTGTTCCTAAAGGTCATTTAGCGGTTTACGTTGGAGAAAGAGTGGAGAAGAAAAGGTTTGTGGTTCCAATATCATACTTGAACCATCCTATGTTCATAGAGTTTCTTAATCGCGCTGAGGAAGAGTTTGGATTTCATCATCCGATGGGTGGTTTGACGATTCCTTGTCGCGAAGAAGCATTTCTTCATCTCCTTACTTCTCATCAACTACATTGAGGAACTCATTGGTTAATCCATAGTCTTAATGCTTTTTGATGAAGTTCTTTTCCCTCTTTAAGTTGAGGAGTATTATATTGTTAATATAGTTATGTATAATTAATATCATCCTTGTATTTTTATCAAACTAAACATTAATTAAAACTTTAGTTTATCGTTGGTAGCTCAAGTTTGAAGAATAAAGTCTACAATGTTAAAATCATTAAAAATAATTCGAGTTTTCCGAACCAGACAGTCCACTAGTAATTCTTCGTTTAGCGATTAAGTTGTGTATGTGTCAAAATAATTAAGATTCGGGAAGTTTGGATCTCGAAAAATGTTATTATAATAAAAAGAATAATTCACAAAATGGGAAAATCTCTATTATAAAATTACTGTTTTTGTTTTTAAATAACCTGCTCTGACTTCCATTTTAAATATAGTACCTTAAGAAAATATGTAGAAGTCTTCTTCAAGCAGTTTAAAGTATTATATATATATATATATATAAATAATATATAACCGTTGATTAATAAATCAAAAGAAGAAATATTTCATTCATCAATAATTTATATTGAAAATGATTGAAACAGTACTGCACAATTTTATTTGATAGTGGAGATTATCATAATAAATGCGATAAATCATATCTAAATTATTGCATATTTAGATTGTCAAGCACATGTTACTCTCCGTTATTAGGAAAGAGATTATTGCGATCATAATAATGCAAACAAAACACGTGATGCCCATCATTTCAATAACTGAAATTTCTTAGGATAAATGCAACTACACTACTTATATAGATATATGTAGTTCTCGAGATGAATTAAATCTCTAGATGAACTATAATATATGCTATATTCATTGGGCTCGGACGTAAAATATAAAACTAGATCGATTTAGGAAGTCGCGTTATTTTAGCCTGTAAATACACGGTCTAAGAATTTGTAGATATTATTTACACGATCAATGCAAACCCTTAAGTGGATGTTTGCTTTAATTCAACACTGAAACCCATGCATGTTCAATGTTTCTCATTTGATTCGCAAACTATTTTTTTATGATCAGGAGGTTCAGAGTCCAATGCCCTTAATCTCTCTAGGGCGGGATCAGACCATGTAGGATACTCGTTTCTGGTAAGCTAACCCTTTTCAACACAGCTCTAACTCATGATCTTCGTTTTAATTCGAAAGATTTTTTTATCAATAGGTCAATACTTCGTTAGCACGCAAACTTAGTCATAGTAATACATATTTGATAAATAATGATTATAATAGATAGACAACTAGTTGATTTTGTAAAGTCAATTTCATTTAACACAAACAAAAGGGGTCCTCTTAAATGGGCTATAGTGGGCAACACAAAGAAACCAAAAGCTACCATCTTTAAGAGCCAACAAGAGACTTGTCAAAATGTCTATCTTCATCTATAAAGACACTTGTTTTCTGTTGTCTATTCAACATAACCAATATGACCAAACTTGTTTTCATGTAATGGCCAGAGGTTTTAATAAGTGACAGAGAGTTGCATGTGAGTTATGTAACTTTAGTGGGTCCCTATCTGATTATATTCTATAGTCATCTAGAAAAAAAAAATCAGAATCATCAGCTTGATGATGCCTTTTCTAGGTAAACCCTAGTTTTTTTAATAAGCAAATCCCATGTGAAACCCTGCAAGCTTCTAAAAAATTTAAATATTTATAATAACCTATTGTATTATTATTAAACACAACTTTCAAAATTTGATTTCTTTTACCTATAAAGAACTCTATAAATAACAACTAACTAAAACACAACTCCACCAAAAAACAACATCAATCTTTCTATGATATTCATAATATTCTTCTTATAGATTCTATTCAAAACTCTTTGGTTTTAAGATATGGCTATTCGATTTTCGCGCGGTAGCAACTCTAAACAATCCCAAAAACAACAATCTCGTGTCCCAAAAGGACATGTTGCGGTTTATGTGGGAGAAACGATGGAGAATAAGAAGAGGTTTGTGGTTCCGATTTCGTATTTAAACCATCCTTTGTTTCAAGGATTGCTTAATCGAGCAGAGGAAGAGTTTGGTTTTAATCATCCAATTGGTGGATTAACAATTCCTTGCAGAGAAGAAACATTTGTTGGTCTTTTGAATTCTTATGGTTGTGTTTTTTCAACTTGAGATATCTTTTTTTGGAAACCTTAAAGTTTCTTTCTTTTTTTATTTCCTTTTATAGAAATTTTTTGTTGTTGTTGTTGTTGTTGTTGTTCCCTTTGTTTATTTATGCAAAGGAGAACATAATGAATCAGCATGTAAATATATGTTGTGTAACCGGTAAAATCAGGTTATACTATTATGAAATTCCACAAAAAAACATTGATGAAATCATATTTTCGAATATTATTGTATTTTATAAATTCTTTCATTATATCTCAAAGTTTTTATTGTTAACTCTATGATTAAAAAAGAGTTAATTAGCATTTATTTACATGGTCATATGACACATCATATGAAAATGTATAAATTTCAAAATTTTGAAATTATATGACTTAGTCAAATTGCATAAATTCAATATAATGTATGTTCCACTCATTGTCGACTCATATATTAAAAAGAAACATTCGTTATTAGATTCTTGGATGGTCATTGGAGCAATACACCTCATCAATTTCAATATAAATTAAGTAATATTTCCTCCCTTTCAATATAAGTGTTATATTAAGGTGTTTTCACACATGTTAAGAAAATAACAAAATTTCATATTTTACACATAATTAATAGATAGATTCTTTGATATTACTTATTATTTAGTTGAAGGAATCTGGATAAAAATGAAAAATTTGTCAAAATGTGTATTGAAAATGTAGAACGACACTTACAGGTAAACAAAATTTTAGTTTGAAATCGAAGGAGTAATATTTTGGTTAATATCAAATTTATTTTTAATCAAAAGAGCATAAAGCTTTTGAACCAATTGAACTGGCCATGTTCTAGCAAATGATAGGTGTGTCTTCATCATAGGTTGTGTTTAGCTGATTGTGATACATTAACTTCTATATCATGTCAAACTCATTTCGAAGTAATGTGATTTGAATATTTTTTTAATAGATAAGATCATAGCAATTATATAGTGTATTATATAGAAGTTATAGAGAATGACATTTCAACAAAAATATATAGTATATCACAACAGCCCTTTAGAACATTTTGAATATTTATAAAGATGCGAATCTCAATTGATTTTTTTTTTTGGTTTTATAAACATTTGGGGAGTTCTGTTTGCAAATTTCTAGGTTGGTTAGAGGAATATTGAGAATCCAATGAAACCAGCTAAAATATTAAGAAATTGAACATTTGTGATTCTGAAAACTATAAAAACTAAAAAAAAGTCTTAGACTATGCTTTCATGAGTCTGAACTAATAAAAAAAAGTTATGTTTATTTCCTCTATGCAAGTTGTTATAAATAATTGGACGTGACTGAATTATTAAGAAGTTGCTTAATAGCCTTCACATGCCTATTCTTTTTATTTCACAGTAAAATCTGCTGCAAAACATCATAGGAAATGACATAATATAAGAACTACAACAACAGATTCTTACCCCAAAATGCAAAAAAAAACATACTCCATCGGTTATGTTTTAAATGTTGTTTTACACTTTAATTTTTGTTTCATATTAAGTGTCGTTTTATATTTCCAGTACAAATGTTTGTCAAAATTTTCAATTCTATCTTTCTTTTAACTCATTTAATAGATAAATTAAATAAAACAATGTTTTAGATAAGGGTAAAACAAAACATTAAATCATTTTTTTAATGCATGTGAAAGAACCTTAAACGACATATAAAAAAAATAACAAAGGGAGTATAATTATTCTGTTAGTTCAGCAATTATGGGAGAGATACTTAACAAGCAATTTCTATATGTAGATGTTCAACAATTTCACACTTAGAATAAATGGATCTTGTATAGTTGTATTGATTACTAACATATAAGCAAGCATGATAAAGTTATTTTCTACCATGCCATGATATAGCTAATTGATAAATAGTACGAGAGCCGCAAGTCCAAGTTTGGTTGGCTTACGCTCAGGCTTGAACAAGAGAAAAAAAGGACTAAAATTGTAGCTTTATCTCCAAATGTAACTAGCTTAGTCCTATGTTTAATGTTGTTGTCTCAATATAAGCCATGTTTGGTTTAATTGCAGGAGAATAATACGAATCTCATATTTGGCTATCTAATAAAATGATATGCATACACAAGTATTTGAATTACTTAAAATGAATCATATACCATTTATTCAAGAATAAATACAAATTTTATAGATATACAAACCATACTGCATTTCACCATTGCAGTTTAACATCTTGTCACTGTGTAACATCCTCATGTAGACCGCGGAAGAGTAATGGAATCAAAAACTCGAATGTTTCAGCTTCTGTTGCGATGTTGGAGGAATGTAATGTGACTGACATGTTGCGTGGAACGAATCCTTTAAACGAAAAAAAGATAAGAAAAAACTCTCCGAGGTTAAAGGATCAAAATGTGAGAATTGTGTGGCCTTTTCTCGGTTTCTCACTCGAGCGACAAGTTCCCTAGTCGAATACTGCGTTGCTGACGAGTAATTTGGTTTCCTAGTGGTACTTGCGATGATGATGATATTAAATCTCCTGGTTTTCTAGAGAAAGGCGAAGAAGAATCGAGCTTTGGTTGAAACCAATTCTTTAAAGAGACACCGTTGATTCTTAATCTCGAGTCTTTTCTATGATAAGGTATTCCCAACCTTCTCAACAATGCAGCTATTTCTTGACCGACTCTGTTTAACAAAACCAAATATGACTTTAGATAGTTAAACATAATCACCTTCATAATAAAATTTATAGGATACCACCTTCCCGCAAGCTCAATCGTTTTCTCTCCTTCAGGAGTCGTAATGTCCTTCTCTTCCACGGAAATGATCAAATTAATATGAGGTATCTTCGCACCTGAAACAGAAGAACCGATGAAGATACACTCAACTTTTTAACTTTTATAGCTTAGTGTTTTGTTTTGACAGTATGTATTCTTTATCCTAAAAGTGATGGTGTTGATGTTTAGTGAAAGATCGTTGAACGAAACTTATCCTATGTTTGAAATGTAATGAGTTTTGAAGACAGATTGTTTTTACCAGCTGCAAGACGATGCTTAAGACCTTTAAAGATGGTTAAGAGGTAAACCTGCGAAAGTATTCACGACATTGTAATATACTTACGAAACCCAAACGTAGTAGAATTCCAAAGAGAGTTGACATCTGATCTTATAAGGACGCGTAAATGTTATTCAACTAAGAAATACTTACCTCGGCTACGTTTTTCGGCAAGTCTGTTGTGTCGAAAAATAATGGAACTTTATTGAAGGACACAGAAGGAAGAACTCCAAGAGAAGTAGCCTCCTGTAAATCATGAGAAATATAAACTCTGTAGATCTAATGAGAGCTAGAAGAATCTGTATATCAATGAAGTTACCGACATACCTCAAGCAGTGAAAATGCACGAGGATCATACTCTCCAAATCCATCGACTAGTGGGAATACGTTATGTTGTTTTTGTGAAGAAATGTTGCCTAAATTCGAAATCAGCCTATCCCGCAAAGCAGAATCATGTGGAAGTTGCAAGCATCCTAAAACTTGTGAAACTACTTCTGTAGTTGGAACTGTACCACCTAAAATTGTCTCGCGGTAAACCATTAAGGCCATTGATGTCCTGAAAAAAAGGGAAGTTATCGATATTAACACAACTATCAGATCAAATGCAACAAATTTACTGAGATTGCTTAGACTGGGAAGCATCGCAAGATTTCTCGATCTTTTCCAACACTAACAAGAAGAGTGACCGGCTTAATACTTGAAAAAGGATTCTATACTAACCATTTGTTTTCAATCTGGGGTCGTCCTGATTTAAAAGACACAACAGGTTCACCAGCAACACAAGCCTTCTCGAACCTTCGCTTGCAGAGACCTTTATAGAATAGCCAAAAGAAAAGAAGCATAAGTGCTACATTAAAACAAACACCTCCATGTCCGATTGCATCATATGAAAGCGTGATACATCTAAAGAACTATGTAATACAAAATGAGCTTACTGGTTATGCATCTGCACATGATGAGGTTTGGTGATACTCCATCTTCTTTCGCTCGAGAAAGTAACTTGAAACTTACCTCGAAGTCATCCTTTCTACAAAGAGAAAAGTCGAGAGAATAATGAATTCTCAAACACGCATTGACTACCCTCTTGATCAAACATGCCTAAATAATTTAACTTAAAAGAAGTTACCTTTCGCTTGCCAACATGAGCATAGAGTAAGTAATAGTGTTTGGTGTTAATCCCAAAGTCTTTATCTCGTCAAGATATTCCATAGCCTTGGGCAGTTGACCACCTTCACCTGTTGATAATCAAAGGAGTCATACCAGTAATAATGATATTTTGTATTGGTCACTTCGTATAACATTGCATGTTCCATTTTATACTATATCATCGTTATTTATTGCATAAGGGAAAAGATTAAGATAGCAATATATGAGGTCTTACACAAGGCAGTTATAAGAGCATTCATTGTTGAAACAGTTGGTCTAAGTCTGAGTGACTTGATTATTTCATAGAGCTCCAGCGCTTTCTTCCAATTTTTTGCCTAAATCAAATGAAAAAAAATCGTATCAGTAGTTTCTCCATAAGAGATCAATCCAAGAAAATCAATGTGATCACACCATTCCCTATATCACAAGAGATCCTATGATCAAGAAGATCTCAAAAGCTAGTTTCGGCACATAAGGATCTTTTGATGCGTCATGTTCACCTCTAGAAATCAGTGCAGAAATCAATAAAACTCAATGATGCAGCTATAAAAGGCGCATACATTACAACAAGCTCCCATCAGTGAGCTATATGTTATAGTTCCCAGACGTATTCCTTGAGATTGTGCATCCTGAAGAATGCCAAAAGCTTCGTCCAACATTTTTGCATGTCCCGCAACATCGATCAATGCACTAAAGAACACCTGCAGAAAGTCAAAACCAAGATTCATATATAAGTAAGATGGCCTTTAAGTATTTCAAATAAACGCACTTAATTAAACTGTTGTCTCATATCAGCCACTTCCATGAGTTTCCAGCAGGTGTGTCTTACTAACTCAGAAATGAAATTGGAACTAGTATGCAGAGAGTTAGTGAGACGTTCATTACTCATAAAGATCTGCGGCTTCGAACATGACGTAGAATTCAAAACAGACATACCTCGTCAGGGGTCACACCTTTCTCTTTCATGTCATTGTATATGATACGTGCAAAATCCCAGTCCCCGGTTTTGCTGCAACTATTCACGGCAATGGTATAGACTTCTGGAGTACCCCTAATTCCATATTTATGGATCATCTGATATACTTCTTTAGCTCGTTCAACCTGCAATAAACTTATTCTCAATCAAAAAGACAGAGAAAACGAAAAAATGAACAGAAAGAAAAAGCCACACACCTGACCAGCATTAAAACATGCTTTCATCAATGCACCAATTGTGATATGATCAGGGTCGATTGGATGCGTCTCAGCCTTCATTTCAGCTAACACATCAAAAGCACGGTCGACAGCTCCTGATTGACCACATGCAGAGATGAGGGCATTGAATACAACCCGGTCTGGCTTAACATTCTACTGCATCGAACATGCCAATCAATGTAATAATAGCCTTGAGATCCCAAAACAAAAATGGGCATAAACGAGCAAGATTAAAAACGCTTTTAGTAACCATGAAGCAAGAGGGAATACAAACTTTTGGCAGGCTTACCTTAGACCTTAAAATGCCATAAGCACCAAATGCCTTAGCTACTTGTCCAGCCCTAGCACAGCCATCAATAAGTGCACCAAACGTGTGAAGATTGGGTTCCAGTCCAGAATTTTCCATCTGGTGGAATACCTGAGAATATAACCAAACAGAGATATAAAGAAGTTCACAATGCATGCACTATCTAGTATCGATGATGTGCCCCCGAAACCTATCATGCTTAAGATGCTAATAGAGATACCAACGAATCAGCCAAATATGTATCATTGTCTAAAAACGTTCAGGTAAATGAACACTACTATACCTCAAACATTGCATCAACTTTCCCGCTTTTAGCACAACTTGATATCAAAGTTGTGTACAGTTTGCAATCAGCCATCAAACCACTCTCTCGCACCAGACGCAAAACTCCTCGAGCTCCTACATAAGTAACAATTCAACATCTAAAAGACTGGCAATTAACAAGGCCAGCAACTTAACGTGGATACGAATATCACCTTCTATGTCTTGGGAGCTTGCACAGACAGACATTAACATATTGAATGTGCTCAAAGTCGGATTTGGAATCAACTTGGTAAAGCGAAATGCTTCCTTGACAGCCTTTTGCTTTTTGCAGGTTTTAAAGAAGCTTGCATGATAAATCTGACATGAAAAAATAGCAAAAAGAAAGGTCACTGACAAAGCTCCACTATTCGATGAGAAGCAATACTAAATATCTCATACATATTGCTCATGCATACCTTGTCCATGTCCAATAGATCCCTTTGCTCCAAATCTTCAAGTAAGTTTATGCAATCCTTTAGCCTATTATATATGAATATGACACCCTCAAAATCAAACAATAGTACTAAAAGTCTAAAACTTCCCAGATAAGAATAAAAATGACAGAGAGGAAAAATAGGAAAACCCATAGAGGTTTGATTACCTCCCATCTCTGAGTAAACGGTTGTAAGCATCACTAGCTTCCAGAGAACGCCCATTACCATTAAGTAGCTGAGCAGGGAACTGAGGCATGGTTTCATCAGTTTGGTGAACCACATGCTTTCCGTCGTCTGGAAATTTCCAGTCTCTTCTTACATCTTTCCTTTTGTGGGATAAACCGCCATTACCATTTGCAACAAGATTTTCTTCTTCAACATCACCTACAACTGAAAGTAACTTTAAAGAATCATTTACCAGATTGTCACTCCAAGCCTCTCGGAAAAGAAACATGAGATTGTGTCAAATTTGACAAAACAAGTACCACACTGTCAACATACCAGTAGCCTGACCAGAACTATGTCCTGAGACCTGAGTATCGACTGTTCCATTGTTGTTGTGGTCCAACAATAAACTATCAGTTGCAGAAGAAGTAACAGCGGGGGAGACTGCTTTAACACTTGTCAACCTTGAAGACTTCGTTGATGAATGATTAGACCCATAAAATGTGTGAATCTCGTCTCTCTTAGTCTCCGTGAAAATGCTAAACTCGATAGGCTTCTGGAGTGAACCATTATTCTCATGCTCTAGAGCATGTGTCTCCTCATCATCATCCACCACATGTGGCGAAGCAATCGAATGAATCCCCATCGCTCCCTGTGAAAAATCGTAGTCCATAACCTTTCGCTCATTGATGTTTTCAGCTTCCTTTTCAAGTGTTTTTGTTCCGATTGTAGCTGATTCCAAAGCAACAGCTCCATTACTTATGGAAGATGAAAGAGTTTCATCAATTAAACTATGTTCATTGGCAATTACGCTGACACTGGCAACATTTTCAGCTGCTATATCCGACGAATCATACTCCATCACAGCAATTGCCTGGATTCTATGAGCATCCTCTTCCTCCAGCTTCTCCGTAGTTTCTTCCTCCTTCTCCCTGAAACCTCCATTAACTTCCACAGTACTACCACTATGAATATCTCCACCATCTAAATGTCGACCTTCTCGCCGATTCTCGGAACCGATTTTACCATCATGAACCGTTGCCGGAGATGCTACAACCTGAACACGAATCAAAAATTGTAATCGATTTCATCATAAATCAACGATTAGCTATAACAAAGAAGAACAGGAGACTATGAATTTCAGTTAAACCTCATCGGAAACTTTCCGTTTTCTGAAAGTATTTTGGCAGTAAGCGAAAGCAATGGCGGAAAAAGCAGTGACAGCAACAACAACAAGAATCAAACCAGAATCGACAGAAGCTCTAACGACTAAACGAGGCGACGATCGAAACGAAGAACGACGACCACCGGATTTTCGTTTACCGGCGCGAGTTCGAAGATGAGGAGGACGGAGATTATGACAACAGCCGAGAAAATCAGTACGGATGGAGCGGAGACTAGAAGCAGGAAGAATCACCGGAGAATATGAAGTTAAGGTAAGATACTTCGACGATCTAGTGGTGGTTGTGGAGGAGATGAAAGTGGAGGTAACCTCCATTGAAGAGACGACGAGAGAGAGAGAGAGACGATGAGGATAAAGTAGAAGAGAAGAGTGAGGATATGAAATAACCAACGACTCTTGCTTCGGATTGTGGACCATTTGCTTACGTGGCATAAACGGCCGTCAAGTCGTCAACGTTTACTATTTCTTTTTTTTTTAATTTATCCAAAACAAAACAAACAAAAAGAATAAAATCCCGGTTTAGTCAAACCAAACCCGGTTTATATTTAATTCATCATCAACATACATAGCTAGTCATACTGGCTAAGCAATTGTTCTAATTATTGATGTATCAAAGAGAAAATTCTCAAAGAATTCGAGATTGGTTTCTAGGACTGAGCGTTCGAGTACCTGACCTGGTTCGATCATCGAAATACTTAGCTAATCATACCGAAAGCGAAGAGTGAATAGAGTTGTTATCAACATTAAAACCGGGAATAATGAAGTTACTTCTTCTTAAGCTCATCTCTTTAACAAGTCCAAGAGTTGGATCTTCTCATAACAGGTTTCATCTGTTTATCTTCCTCAAGCGCAACCATACCGACATGTGATGGATCTTCCAGCATCATTTTGGCTATTAAGTAACCGGCGATTGACCAAGTTTGGCATTTACGTGCTTGTTTCCCCACGTATCTACCTAGTTTTCCATCATAGTACTCAGGCCAATGATCCTTGTGAAGCCTAGCTTCTGCTACTTCTATTGCTCGTCTTGCGATTTGAGGTCGACCGGTTTTGATACAAGCAGCCGTCAATAGCCATAGAAGCACTGCAAGGCCGGGAAAAGGATACATTGGAATCCTAATAACATGTGAAGGATAAATTTTAAAACGTTACCTGGCCAGGATCCGCCATTGTGGTAGCTCCATCGAGTGTTTTTCGGGTCACAACCAGTTACTATTCTCCATTCGTGGCTTTCTATTGCGGGATAGCAAACTTTCAGTGGCATTTCTCCAACTAACTCTTCCCAGCGAGACTCTATGAGATCCATAATTGCTGTAGATTGTTCAGGAGTAGCCAAGGAAGATAATATCGCTATACAATTCCCCAAGGCAAACCAACGGAAATCCATTCTTGCGGGGCTAACATTACCGATGAAAAATCCTCCGTGAGGCGGCATAAAGTCGAAAACCCATTCTGGTAGAGAATCAGGGATTACGTTGAATTTGTTGACAGCAGTGTGAGAGTATTCCTCTGTCTTATATCGGTAAATGTCGTTAAGCTGCTTCAAGTCTAGCCAAAAGTAGCTTCTCATGTGGTAGCTCAATGCATGAAGTCGCTTAACGATTTGTTCCACCATTTCTTTACCTTCTCCATCATGTTTAAGCAAGAGCAAGGCACACCTTAAGGCCATAAAGAAAAGTGCCTGAATCTCTATCGGGTAACCATACACTCCCTAAAAAGCAGAGAACACCAGATTAAGATAAAGAAACTGGAAGAAACAGCTAGCTCAAACTATCTCATTGTAGATAGTAAAAAAAACTTTGCTCACCATTCTACGATCAATCATACAGCAACCATCAGCGCACAAGAGAGTAGGAAAGGTATCAAATCCTTCAGAAAGACACAGGCTTAGTATCAGTCGCATTCCCTTCTGGCACTCAGGCATCTCAGCAAGCGAAGAGTCGCCCGTCGATTTCGTGTAGGCCTTGAGAAGTATTATCCACCAGAATCCCGAATCAACCGGCGCTACTCTTCCAATAGCGCTCTCTCCAAAATCAGCTATCAGCGTTTCGTGGTTTCTAACAGGATCATGGAAAACTTTGAAGCTAGCAGGCATAACTCCTTCACCAAGCTGGAATCTATCAATCTTTTTCTCCCACGATTGAAGGCGAAGCGTCTTCAAAAGGAAGTTTTTGACTATTTCTGGCTCTCCATTCATCAAAAAAGCTAAAGCACTTGGCACAAAGTCCCTCACAAACACCTAAAGAACAAAGTCAGGCAACGGAAACAAAACGATAAAATGTTGTTTCAGTGAGAAGTTTTCAGAAAATATTAACATTCTTCACCTGATCATAGTTGAGTTTTTCTTCAGAATTATCCACAGCAGCAATAGTCCCAACAGGTTGTCCACGGAAATATACCATAGAGCGTCTCAAAGCCTCCCAAGCCTCACCCACCATTGGATGAGTCTCATATCCAGGCTGTGACCGAGGAGTATCGAATCCAGACCTCTTACCTAAAGTCGGTGAAACCACGTAATCCGCATGATCATGTAGCCTAGAGGCACTATCTACATTTCTAAGTTGCGGTGAAGCAGACAACTCAGTAAGTGACCTTTCATCAAGCGATAACAGCCTATCAATATTCAACGGCCTCGGCTTCTCTAACAACTTGGAGAAATCAATGTCATCGATACCGGGAGACGAAGAATCAGCATTCTTGACATTAGTACCATTCTGATTCACATCTACATTCAGATTAAAAATCGACATTGCTCCAGATTGATTTCAAATTAACATGCCCTGCATTATCACCACAAAACGATCAGATCCATTTCTCGCAAACTTTTCTCTAATTCACCCAGAAATTGGGGGAGAAACAACGCATAACAATGGCATGATAAAACGTGTAAACAATTGAAACACGCAAGCTTCTAAGAGAATCCATCAAACAGAGAAACTTCATGAACAAACACTAACATCGAACCATCAGATTCCATGCAATCTCAAAGAAGAAATCAAGAACTAGAGAGATTTCGACGAACATCATTAACAAAACAGATCGAAAACAAAACTCTCATCAAGCTACACGTTCTTCGCGGAGATTCCATGAAAATCAAAGTAGCGAAGATGAAAAAAACGTAGACAGAATCATAACCAAAACCTTACAATCTATCGTCGAACGAAGAAGACAAGACGAAGACGAAGAAACGAAACGAGCTTCGTTCTCTGCTCTGCCTCTCTCTCTCTCTCTCTCTCTCTCTCTCTCTCTGACTAGTCGAAAATGACTGTGAGCCGAAACGTATCAGCTAACAGAGAAGATGTGAAGATGGTCCACGTGTACGGATATGATGTGACTGTGACGGGAAGATTGAAACAAGCACAGTGGCTCTAGCGATCAGAGGAAGCTGAAAAGGTATCCTTCAAGCCATGCATATGATATGATTTGCACGGAGAGGTCGTTAGCTTTTTTTTTGTTTCACCAATAACTATTTTATACATATTTTTTAAATTTTAGACTATAGTATAAGTTAATAATAATTAAGTAACGTGAGAGAGAGTAAGATGTATGTGTCCACGTGTACGGTGACAGCTGACTAAATATTGTTGGTTTATGAATTTTCTTTTTAATATTTTAACTCATGATTTTTTTATATTTCAATTTGAATCATATTTAATTTTTAAACATTCAAAAATTTATATCTAAATGATTAGTTTATCCGTCAAATCGAACCTAAACCAAACTAAAATTGAATCCAAACCGATCCAAAAATTTCTCCATTCTAAAATAGTTCCAAAATTTTAAACTTGAATTAACTAAATCGAATCAAACCGAAAAACCGAATACTCATGTTAGAATAATAGATACAAAAAATATGATTATTAAAATGTCGTGAAATGAAAAAAAGACATTTTTCTTAGGTTTAGGTTCCAAAAATAAAAAACAATTTCTTTTCAATTTTCCCAATTTTTTTTTCCAAAAAGAGAAATATATAATTAACAACAAAGTATTGGGCCGTGACCAAAAACAACAACAAAAAATTATTGGGCTTCAGCTTTATAGACTCGGCCCACATAAAGAAACGACGCCGTTACTCTGTCGTGTCCATTTAAAAAAAAATTATTCGCTGCCTTAGATCCACGCAAGTTTTAACTATAACTAACAATAATTAATCTCCAACCCTACACGTGTCTTATATCAACGGTCAGATTAAGAATTGAAATCTTCTATATAAATACCCTTAATCACCATCATCATCTTCTTCAATTTCTCTCTTCAAATCCCCAAAAATGCCAAACCCTAGAGTGTTCTTCGACATGACAATCGGCGGCGAACCAGCCGGAAGAATCATAATGGAGCTGTTCGTCGACACAACACCGAAGACGGCGGAGAATTTCAGAGCTCTATGCACCGGAGAAAGAGGAATCGGAAAATTAGGTAAACCACTACATTTCAAAGGATCTAGTTTCCACCGAGTGATTCCTAAATTCATGTGTCAAGGAGGCGATTTCACCGCCGGAAACGGAACCGGCGGCGAATCGATCTATGGATCTAAGTTTAACGATGAGAATTTCGTTAAGAAGCATATAGGAGCTGGGATTTTATCAATGGCGAACTCTGGTCCAAATAGTAATGGATCTCAGTTTTTTATTTGTACTGCTGAAACTTCGTGGCTTGATGGTAAACATGTTGTGTTTGGTGAAGTTGTTGATGGTATGGATGTTGTGAAAGCTATTGAGAAAGTTGGATCTGCTTCTGGATCTACTTCGAAACGTGTTGTTGTTGATGATTGTGGTCAGCTTTATTGAAAATTTGTGAGTTTTTGGTTTGGGTTGTTTCTGAGATGTGATCAAACATTTTAATCATTTCTTTTAGACTGCTTTTGAATCACAAGAAGAGAATCGAGAAGAAAGAGCTAAAGAATAGTTTTAAGAGAAAGTGTCGACCAAAGGAAAAAAAAAAGTAGATGGGCCGGTTAGTGATATCCTCGAAGCCCAATAACAATGATTTAAAAAGATGTCTTCGGCCCAAAGCTTTATCTTTCTCTCTTCCTTAAGAATACTACATTGTCACTATTAGGGTTGGATGTTCAATTCTTCGGATCGGGTTCGGTCGGTTTTATTCGACACCGGATAGTTTAGGTCCATTTATATAGGACTAACTTAAGAATTAGTTGAGTTTTAGATCGGTTTTGGTTTGAATCCGGATCGGATTTTGGAATTTTGAAATGAACAGAATTGAATCCAAAAATCGAAAGTCTGAATTATTCGAGAAAAACCGATTACCCGAAAATATCAAATAAAATAATAAAAAAATAATTTTTTATATATAAAATCATTAAAATATATATAATCATATATATATGTGTGTGAAATATATACACATTTGGGTATTCGGGTATCAATTCAGTTTCTGCTTCGATTCAAGTTCAGTTCGGGTATCCGAAACATTAAAATTTAGGAACCCTTTAGGTTTTTGTTCGGGTTCAGATCAATTTGGTTCATCTTATTCGTCTCGGATGTAGTTCTGGTTTTCGGGCATGAGTTATTTGGCCAGTCCTAGTCATTATGCTATAAGAACCAACACATTGTAATCGAAAGCATTAAGATCAAAAAAATAAGAAATACAGAGTTATCATCTTTATCTTAAAAAGCTTCTTCTTTCAAGTTTGATATGGATTTTCACAAGCTTATGATGATTCCCATCAATCTTATGTCGTTCTAACTTATATAACTTCTAATGATGCTTTGATAAAGAAGACATCATTTTGTTTATATGCCATAGCTTTGTATGATTAGAAACATTGTAGTCACACATTGTCATGGATTCATTTTGAGTACTTTTCTGACAAATTACTTGTGTCACTAAATGTTAATGTTGTTCTTTGTAAAAGCAACATCATTCTTGCACGTTTCTTGTTTAATAGTTAATGTGTTGCTTAACTTTGTAATATAATGCTAATTGCCAAATGTAGGAGGAATAGGTAGATAAATGGAAAACATTTTAATAAGGAAAAAAAAAACAAATCCAAACCTTGAAGGAAAATTATACATAGTGTGAAAAAACAATTTCAAATATTCAAAATAGATTTTTTTTTTATCACAATTCAAAATAGATTATAAGAGTTCTTTATACTTAGCTAATTGCTATTAAACCATTACTCATGAAAAATAAACCTATCAAAGTATATTATAGACCAAAGTGACTAAGAAGTGACAAGATTTTTTTTGTTATTGGAACCAAGATTATTTCCTACTCGGTTACGTGTATTTTTTTTTATAATCCATCGGCTATCCGATCGGGTTCCTGATAAAAACGCATTTTGTGCTAATGAGTGGATTGGATACCATGTACATTTTTGAATAACCAACCGACTAATGTCAGGGATAGCCAAATCGCATGTTACTAGACTACCATATAAACTGATTGGGCCGAAATCCAAATCCAGACTTCCCACACGTAGGGAGGGTTGTTCACCCGTTTTGAAGTGGCTCGCCACTAGACCACTTCTGCGTATCTTAAGTTACATTGTTCATGAAGACTTTTAACTTTTACACTATTAATCATTGAGTGTACACGGGTATAATTCATCAAGAACCAAAAAAAAAGAGTGTACATTCATTCATTCTAGTCACAAATGAACACAAAAATAACGTTTTAAAGATATAAATACAATAGTCTACATAACATTATACTATAGAACTAGCATACCAAAAAAAAAATGATTATAACCAAAACCAAATCTAGTTTACAACTTAAAGATCTCATCTAAAGATTACCCACTAGATCTCTTATCCTTCTTGCTTTCATAAATCTTCACATAGATCTCCTTCGTTCTAAACGCAAGCAAAAGGTCAAGACCAAACCCAATAATAGAAGTAAAGGCCATCACAATGAAGATGAGACGGTAACAATGTGCTCCAACACATGAATTGCCACCACCAGGAGTCGGTGTAGCTTCCGCATCGTAGAGTAAACCGGCGAGAAGACCGGAGAATAGGAATGATCCAAGTGGTAAGTTAAGTACGAGGATGTTGTAAATGAGTCCATAGTATTTGAGACCAAAGAGTTCTGAAGCTGTTGGTACGGTTATCGCTAACCGAACTCCATAGCAAACTCCAACCACCATTGAACCAATGTAGAGTGAACCGGGCATGGCTAATGCCATTAGTAGATATCCTACTGCCATAATGATTTGAGATGTTGCGTTCCATAATGGTCTTGGTGTTCCAAATTTCCTATAGAGAACATTTCAAGATTATAAAATCTTCTAAAACATTTCAACATTTCAAGATTTTATATAACATTTCAAGATTATTTCCTATAGAGAATACAATCAATGAAATAAAAGTTTCCTTTAATGTCCCACCATCTCATGTTATAAAAAGGTTTTACAAATTTACAAATGGAAACCGAAAATTTTTAGAAAATACCCGAGTGGTTCCAATTTTTGAAAACCTGAAAAATTAGAACTAAACTAAACCAAAATATTTTAGGTAACCGAAAAATATCGAAAATGTTAAAAAAAATACTCATAAATACTCCGAAAATACCCGAGATTTACACCAAAATGGTTATTTTTTGAATCAGAACTGAATCCGAATTGAATCAAAACCGAACCCGAACAGAAAACCTCTTGATTCCAGTACGATTCCAAAACTTAAAAATCTAACTAACCAAACCGAATCGAATAACCGAATTTCCACCCCCAGTGAAAACTCTAACTAAAAGATAGTAGAAATTTCTCCATAATAATTAATAAATAACTACAAATGAAATTACTTTAGTTGAAAAAAAATATAAAGAAAATGGAAAGATATAATATTCGAAGTAACAAAAGAGGAAAGAGCAATAGACTTAACGTTAAAGCAAAGATGAAACAAAGGAAACTTAATTCACTCAACATTCACAGAATAATAATCTAACTTTAAATGCACAAAATAATCAAAAGAACTTTCCAAGTCACGTTACAACTTTATAACAAGATCTAATGCTAATAAAACAAATCAATTTATTTCTAATTATAGTATTAAAATTAGTTTCCTTTTATAACTAAAGAGAGTTTAAGTGAAAGTGAATCTTACTTGATGAAGTGTTCAGAGATAGTACCGGAGAGAATCCGACCAAAGAAACCCCAAATACTCATCATTGAGACAAAGATTGAGACATCAATGTAACCAAGTGCAAGACCAATCTGACCCATGTTGTTCATTACTGCTAAACCAGTTCCTACACCACACAAGAATGACGCAAACAACAGCCAAAAGTCAACGGTCAAAACCGCGTCAAATATTGTATGGTCTTCTCCAAGAACCGGTCTTTTCTTCTCCACTTCCTCCTCCTCTGAGGACTTCAAAGACTGTGACAATTCGTTATTTGTCGTTGCTGCTGTTGCTGCTGCTGCTGAGGTAATCGTTGTCTCTTCCACGATCTCCGATCTAAGCAACGGTTCTGCTTCTACGTTTTGTTCATTGCCATTCAAACTCCGGATGAAGGAGTGGAAAGGTATGGCGATAGGAGAAGCTAATAAGATAAGAAGTATAGAGGCGAATGCGATGGAGAAAACTCCGGTTTTGATTCCGATTATGTCGTAGGATTGAAGGTAAACAGCTACAACAACAGCTACGATGTTGAACACGGCGAAGTAATTAGTCTCTTCGTTTTCCTCAGCGGTAGATGTAGACGGAGGTATTTCACGGAGGAATAAAACCGCCGTGAGACATACGGCGAATGGCACGACGGCGAGGAGGATTAAAAACGAAGCCGGGTCTGATGAAAACAGAGCCGTGCATAGATCGGTGAATATCGCCGTGCTTAAACCAACGTATCCTTTGAGAATCCCCGAGACCGGACCGCGGTTTCGCCGGAAGTTTCTTATGCAAGTAACTAAAACCGCCGTGTTCATCCACGTCGTGCTGTTTCCTCCCATACATAGGAAGATACACATCTACACATACAACAACAACAACAACAAAGTTTCAAAATTCGCCGGTTTCCGACTTTGAACTACTTTAACTAGTAGAAAAAACCGGTATAGCCACGTTTTTGCCACGAAATTCGTGGCAAAAACGTAGTTATAGGATTGTAACTTTTTTGTAGCTAAATCGTGGCAAAATCATTTATATAGTCACGATTAGTTACGGAAAAAAAAATCTACGATCCTATAGCCACAATTTTGTCACGAAATCTATCTATTGTGGCCATAGAACTTTCTTTTAGTAGTAAAATTTGAAATTTGTGGGGATATAAAAATTTACAAAAAAAATTATATACAAATTATATCATGTGTGGAGGCCGTCAATATATGTATATTAACTTTACAAAAAATTTAGAGACCGAAGCGAATGTTTCATCCGACATGACTCAAGACCGACCCTAAGTACCTGCCAATAAGGGAGAGGTTGAATGGTGCGGCTAACGACAAGCCATTGTACACCATAACCTATAAGGCCTTCGAAACAACCGATAAGGAGGATGACGGGAGTAGAAAGACGGTCGGAAGCAAGCCCGGCGAGGATACCGAATGCTTTTCCGACGTCTTTAGCGACTGAGAGATTGTTGAGCTCAAGCTGAGTAAGGTTCATTAAAGATTTGAGAGCGTCTGAGTAATTAGAGAAAGTGTAGTTGTTGCCGGAGATGGATTGGACCCAAACGGCCGTTACAAAACCAAGCCATTTAAGAGCCGACGAAGAAGACGAAGATGAAGAAGATCTCACAAAACCCATTGGAGAATTGAGAAGAAGAAGAAGAAAGAAAGAAGATTTTTTTTTTTGTGAGTTTGTTGAGCTTTCTGCGTAAAGGTTTTTAAAGTTGAAATGTAACGTTTTTTTTTTACTTTTTTTGGCATTTGGTCTTTTATCTTTTTGTAGAAAGTGATTATTTTAATATTTAGTTAAATAATTAAAATATTAGATATTTTATTACAATTTTATAAGTAGATGAAGTACGAAAGGGACACGTACGGACGGTGCAAAGGTGTGGAAGCCGTGGGATGACCGATGATGAAGTCTTAGAGATCAAAATCATGTAATAAAGTTGGATGCAAATTGCTTTTTAATTGTCGTTATGTCAACAAAATTTTAATTGGAATTTTTCTTTTAAGTGCAAATTGATTCTTTTCTAATAAGAAATTTTTTTAAATGGTAAGAATTAGAATATGGTCAAGTAGGATGATTAGGAGTTTGTGGCTGGTTTTGGCTAAGTTGTTTGTTTCGGGCACGAAGGTTTTAACTATTTGAGTAGTATTGTGATATTTCGGTTTATGAAGGAAAAGTAGTACGTGAAGAGAGTTTAAACAAAATGATTTGGTTATGTGCACTTATATTTCCGATTACTTATCATAAGAGAACTTCATAGTTCAGCAGGGCCGCCATGAGTCTAAGTTAGCCAAATTTAGACTTGCGACCCTTTTTAAATTATATATTTAATCGGTCTTCAAATGACAATTATTGTAAGCTAGTGTTGCCGGTGAATGGTTTTTCACGTTAGTTTGAGGTAAGGTGTTCGATTCTCTTATACTCACGAGTCAACACTGTAGTTAAGCATGCTAATGATGGAACAACCGTTCGAATGAAGATAAAACATGAGAAAAATTGTGTGGTAATTTGTATGAACAATAAATCAGTTTTTTAAAGCCACTTTGAGATAGAGTTCCCGATCGTGACATACAAGAATGAGAGACGGGGTGTTACAATTTTATACAAATAGGATGATTAGTAGTTAGTGGCTTAAAATATGCTTATTAACTAATAAAAAACTTCTAAAAAGTTGAAAGTATTTCTTTTAATCAGATTAACCATTAAAATAAAGTTCTATGTTTTTTCCCAACAAGTGTACTCCATCTTCAAAACAATCAAATCCATTATACGGTAATGGCAGAGATGTAAGAGAGTCATAGCAAGTAGGTTTTTTTCATAATAAAAGTCAATATATATTGTATTAACTTATTAAGTAGAATTATGTAATCATAGAATAAAAAGAATAGACAAGAAAATGGGTTTAATATATATGTTTTGCGGGATATAATATTTTTACATTAATACAACTATCTTCATATAAAAATACAGTAACCATGTCCCAAAACATATACAAATACATGCCAAATAACATTTAAAAAAAATACAAAAGAAGAAGTCATAAACTGTTATCAAACATTAACGATAATACTAACAAATATTATTGTTGTTGTCAACAACAACAATAATAGCAATAGTGGATCCAGTTCACACTACAATTTTGTTTAACTTGAGCGAGGCTTCGTGGCCTAGCGGCAAAGCGTTCGTTCATCAAATCCGGGATCGTAGGTTCGAACCTCCGGCCGCGCGATGTGCGCGTAGGCCCCGTGTGAGGGGCTATAGGCTACCGGATCGGTCTATTGTGATTCGGATCCCTCGTATGTGAGGGATAAATTCCCGATATTAGGGTAGGGCCACCGGACCGGCCCGTTGTGGCCCGGTTTGCCGGAAAAAAAAACAATTTTGTTTAACTTTACCAAATTTATTACAACAAAACACAACTTATAATTTGGACGAAAACATGTCGTGTAGAACTCTAACGTTTATTATTTCTAAGCCTTGAATTTATTTCTTTTAAGCTTGTACGTAATGAACATTTATTGCAACACCTAGGTGTTTATGTTATTCGATTTTCGTTATGACTAGTTTATTATCATATCAATATAAACTAAAACTCAATATTAAAAAAATCTTAATATTTATAAGCTATAAATAGGGGTGGACATGATGACCATAACGAAAAAGCGAAAAAACCTAATCGAATTAGAATTGAATGATTCTATTTTTTGAGAAACGAAAAAAACAGTATCGAACCGACCGAAAACTGGTAACCGAAAAAATCGTAAGTATCTAAAGATACTTAAAAACATCAAAAAACTATGAAACTTAATCCAAAAATATCGGAAAATATATGAAAGTAACAAAATAGTTCAAAATATCTGCATATTAATATCTAATTGGTTACTTAATGCAAACGGAACCAAACTAAAATTTAACCAAAATATTTTATGAACTGAAAAATTGAAAACCGAAAATCGAAAAACTGAAACAAAATGGATAACTGAACCTCAAGGTCTAGCTATAAGATTAGTTTCAAAAACATTGTGGCCACTTGCGAGTTGTACTTTATGATAAGAACAATGAATATTGATGGGTCCAACTCAAGATTTGGAACAGTAAGTGATATGGTCATGTCTCTGTCTATTGTTGTGGGCAAGGTTTTCACAATTGTGTTTTCAAACACGTGTGTTCTGATTTGTGGTTGAGGTTATCACAATTTGCTTATCACAAAAGATATATGAACTTTAAAAATAAAATACGAAAACAAACATTGAATGTTGTAAGATAATAATCAACTTACATGCTTATGTCCTACGGTTGAGAATAAGGGACAAAGTGATAAAATAAGAAATGATTGCAAGTAGCAAACAAAAAAGATTATAGACAAATTATAGCTTTGATTAAACGTGGGGAAATATAAATAAATAAATATGTATAAGTTTAACTATTGAATTACTTTGATAACGAGTTTGTGTAATGAAGCCAATAATTGAGTTTGTTTCTACCTATCTAAATATTGTGTGGTTAGTATATTTTGGATGTGCTCTATTTTTTTTTTGTAGGATGGTTAATATTTTCACAACAATATGTAAACACATATATAGGTCAAGAAAAACATTTATGGCATGAAATATTTTTATATACAAACATCTCTAGACACAGAATTTAGAAAACAATACCATAGGCTAAATTAAGAGTTAAATTCAGGGTTCTAGAACTCGTTAGGTGATAGTCAAGCAGCGAAGCTGAGCTAGCTAGCGTCTAGTTAAAAAATCGGAGATTAAACGGTTATTAAACGGAAATTAGTTTTTGGATTATTGTTTCAATGATAAAAGTTATTCGAATTATCGAGGAGATCATGAGTTTAAGCTATATTGAAAAAGATGAAAAATATTTTACTTGGTCTGATCTCATTTTCAAGGGATCATTATGGGCTTACGGATCCAAACTCCTCATCATAAATAAAAGAATGTATGTCTTTGCAATGTAATTATAAGATTACTTGCTATCAAAAAGAATTGCAAGATTACTAGTTCTAGTAGTTTAAGTGACATGCTTCAACAATTACGTATCCCTGGTAAGTTATAATTTGCTATGACTACTTGGATTAGATTGGTAACCGTCTTTTATTATAATTTTTTATGCGGTAAAGTTTAAAGCGTTCTTTAAAATACATAAATTCTACATCATGTCTAGGAATCGAATATTAGAAAATGCAAATTTTTAAAGATTTTTAGGTGCAAGCTTCAGAAGATTCCAGAATGCTGCATGCGGAGTTGTTCGTTGTGGTTTTTGTGTGTTGCAGAGAGAGTTTGTTTATCAAAAATATCGTACATGCAGAACCGTTCATCGTAGATCCAAGTATTACGAAGAGAGTTTCATCGTGGAGTCGTTTATAAAATTGTTCATCTTAATCGTATGAGTTATAGATAGCATCGGATTTCTCATGGCCATTGTTAAAAACAAAAAAAAAAACATAAATTCAAGTTTATCCAAAAGAAAAGCACAATTCGATCAAATGTAGACAAAAAAAATTCCAACCACTTGTTAGAAATAAAAGCCCGTTTAATTTTATGGCTTCTTACTCGTAATTTAAGCCCATTACCAGATGATATCAAATTCTAGACAAAATACATTTTATGTACATGGTTTCTTATTTTTAACATCCTTTTATTGCAACATTTACCAAGTAAACATGTTTGGTTTTTCGCATAATTTGTACCGAATTTTATACTCGAAGTTGCGAGGACTAGTCACCTAATTGTGTTTTTTTAATCGTTTGTAGTCTAATGACAAATAGTTCTTTTCTACCTCTAGTAAGAGAAACTATTTGTCACTAGATTACAGACGATAAAAAAAAAAGAAAACACAATTGTTCATGATTTAATAAAAAAATAAAAAATCAATACTAAACTCATCTAGACACTCAAAAGTAAGGCCTAATACTTCTGCAAGTTTAATGCTCACAACTTTTCTATAAATCTAACACAACAACAAAAAATGAAAGAAAGGATGATTTGGTAAAAGAGATGACTCCAAAGAAGAAAGGAACACAAGTCAAAAGTCTAACTATTGAATAACTTTAGAAGACAAGACACTAGATGTTACAAACAAAACCTCCCAATGAATAAACTACAAAAGAGAAGTTAATCACAAGACATATAGACACTTGTTAATGCTATTATCAACCTTACACAATAACATCAAAATCATTCTTGGTCTATTAATTATTATCCACAAACATATATAGAAACATAGTTATGTCTTCTCAAAATTGTCATTGATGTCTGGAACATCGTGATTCAATGGTAAAGATGGACTCCTTCCTGAAAGCAGGTTGTGAGTTTGAAACCTGCCGGAAGAAAACAATTTCATGTTGTCTCTGGACACCTACACGGATATGGGTCTTTGCTTTCGACCTATTTGAATACCCATAGAGGGAATCTATCCGTGGTTGGCCTCCCACCCAGAGATCAGATCTGGTTCTTTAATAAACGTGGGTTTAACCCTTTTTATCAAAAAAGATTATTGTCATTGATCACTAGAAACCACTAAATTATTTCACAGAAGTTTATAAATAGATTATATCCACATATTAAGTCTCAGCACATAGACATATATACCACTTATAATGTGAAAAAGACTTGGCTAGCATTCAATTAGTGTAATGGCTTCATCGAGTTGTTTTGTCTAAATCATTGGACAAAAATATAACAACGTGAGAGATATACAAGTTTAGAGATTTAGACCTCTTTTCATTGTTTATGTTTCTTCATTTACATGTTATACTAGTACTCTTCTTGGCAACTAAAACGACGACTACTCGGTGTTTTGCATTTGTTTGTGTCCATTTTGTTGTTAGTCTCTAGTATTACGTGTTTTAAGTTTGTATTTCATTGTGGTTTAGATTTTGTTTTTTTAATCCGCTACTAGTAGTCATTGTACCTTCCGTCAAAATGGTATAAATCTTAACATTTAACCCAAATTTGTTACTTATAAACGCAACGATAAAAAAAAAATTTCATATGCAAATATATTGTATAAAAAACCATATGCAAACATATGGCATGATACAATTGATGATATGCATTGCTCAATTTATACCATACATGCACTAGACATTTTCATGGGAAGACTATATAAGATCACTTTGGAACTACAAAAATTCTCCTTAGGTTTGTGTAGTGGCTAATTTAACTATTTGGGTTATATTATGCAAACCCTTTATTTACCGACATGATCAAATATTCATATTTGTAAATGAAATTGAAATGTTTTGAGTTTTCAACCTATAAGATTTTCCAAATAGTCTTTCTCAATGGGCCAAGTAGTATATTAAAAAATATATATATGGTGTCTTATTCCTTAGGTTTCACGCAAAGGGTGGCTTGAGTTTTGAGTAACACAAAATTGGAGAGATCAATGAGGATGTAGGCATTGGATCCCATCCTATAATTTGGGACCAACTTCCTCGATTCTTCGCATTTTTTCCCTTTAACTTATTGTGATCAACTTTTAGTTACTTGAATCATCTTCATTAGAAATTAATAGGTATATGTAAAATAACCTTTTGGATTTTTTTTATCGAGGTGACTTAAATCTCTGTACCAGTAAAGAGCCACATTTATTGAGCTCGAACATAGTCATGGACCTCATGGTCAGGCCCGACCCATTTCAATCTGATGCCTAAATCAGAAAAAAAAAATTTAGTGCCTTCTGGGGCATCAAACCGATGATCTAGGAGCTACTTAACGAACGTTGAACCACTAGCCTAAGTTAAGAACATTGCACTTTGATGCCCTAAATTATTAATAAAATTATGACGTCTAAAGCTAGGGTTTTGCCCGCTTTAGCCCAGGGTCGGACCTGGTCATGGTTGACATACGGGGGATGCGGAGAGCTCAACAACTCAATCTAGGTTTTTGAGACTATAAGTATAGGGTTTGTTATATAATATTATTCACACGAGTAATAAAAAAAACTTTAAACAAATGTTTACCTCAATTCGATTTCTCTCTACCATTTTTTCTTAATTTTTTTAGGTTAACCCACGATAGTAGCGATTCTTTTCGATTACAATTTGCACTTGTTTTTGCATTCCAAGTTAAAATGGTGTTTGATGACAAGTAGACTACTTGAAGTAATAGTTGTGCATGGGTTGAACCTTTGTATAAACAAAAACACTATTTTTAAAATTCTTTTTTGAAATTAAAAAAAAAATTTAAAATTTTTCCTATGATATATAAGTGATGTTACCTTATCCTCAAATTTTATATCTATCTTTGGAGTTCTATATAAACCTTACTTTCTATAAAATAAATTAATCATTAAGAAATAAAATATATGGAAATTAAATATTGTAAATAATTTTTTATATGTGTTACAATGAATGTGAATAAGAACAAAGCAAGTATAATTACATTGGTACATGCATGCACGGGAAAAAACACAACTATCTATATGAAAGTTGAAACCGTTTATTTAAATTGGTGAAATTAAAAAGGAAAATATAAAAATACCTAAATATTGTTTTAAGCTTTTAATAGGCGAAATTCCCAATTCTGAACAAATAATGATAAGTTTTTATCCCAAGTTTGTTTTTAAGCCAATTGAAAAAACATTCATTAGCATTTGCTTTGGTAATACCACACAATTCAAATTTAAAAGAAATAATTAGTTCTTTTTAATCATGGATATTTTAAATGAAAAATAAAATAACCATATATGGAGATTTTTCTTAACTACTAGTACTAGAATTCACAAAAAAAGGCTGTAAAACAAATTTTTAAAAAACATGAAAATTAATTTTTTATATTCATTAAAATACGTTAAACTCCAATCTTAGTGTGTGGTAATTTTGTAATAACAAAGAAACTCAATGGCAATTATTTAAGAACTTCTTTATATAAGTTTCTTCATACTACACTCAAAAGCTCTCATACACTTAAAACACAAACGAAAGAAGAAGAAGAAGTCATCATCTTAGCTCAAGAACAATCACTATGGCTTTGAAGACGGTAAATAATCGATCTAAAATTTTAAAAGTTACATTTATTCTCCATCTTCTTGATGTCTTTAATCTTGAGGTGAATACTTATGTAGGCGTCAACGAACGGGATGTGGATGACAGAGGATTGCAAGAGATCGTTCATGGAGATGAAGTGGAAGAAAGTGCATAGATACATAGTTTTTAAACTCGAGGAAAAGTCGAGGAAAGTCGCCGTCGACAAGGTTGGTGCCGCCGGCGAGAGCTACCACGATCTCGCCGCTTCTTTGCCGGAGGATGATTGTCGCTACGCCGTGTTTGACTTTGATTATGTAACCGTCGATAACTGCCGCATGAGCAAGATCTTCTTTATCACTTGGTGAGTGTTTGGTCTATCTCTCTATCTATTTATCTATATGTCTTTTCGATTTCTCAAAGTCTAAATTTACCATTTTACCCTTCTACAATACTATCTCATTCTTACCAATGTAAATCGAACCGAAAACACCGAATTTTATTTATTATAGTATCGAAAATTACAACATCATTTATATTTTAGTCTGATTTTATTACAAATGATGTTCAGTCAACATATACGATTAGGATGATTAGCTTCACAAATAACGGTTAGGATGAGTATAGTAATGTTGTTGATTGTTTGCGGTAAATGATAGGTCGCCGGAGGCATCGAGGGTAAGGGAGAAGATGATGTACGCGACGTCGAAAAGCGGATTGAGAAGAGTGTTGGAAGGCATTCACTATGAGCTTCAAGCAACCGATCCAACCGAGATGGGATTCGATAAAATTCAGGACCGGACCAAATAAAAATCGCAATATCATTTAACCGGAAGTGTTATACATCGTTTGATTATTAGCTGTTATTAACAGTTTGCTAGCAGAAGTTAACTCTCTTATTAATGTTTGTTATTGTTGTTTAGTGCTTAACTTCTTTCCTTTTTCGTTTGTCAAAACAAAATAAATTTGCTTTGTGTTGTTGACAAGAGTTCTCGACTGTTATAGTGTTTATGTTGCTGTTAGTTTTTTTCTTTAAAATGTTGAATGTTATTTATGTCATATTTGTCGTTAATGTAACTAATTAGTGTACTATAATAAATTGTGGTTTTGGTGAGACCATTCATGCAAGATGAGAGTTAATGATTGAAGAATTTAACATTTACTCTCCTAACATAATTTTGAGGTTACAAACACTTATATATTAGAAATACTATAACGTCTTCCGACCGTCCCTCTCGTATGTTTCAGCGACCTTTTTCCAGATCTGCATATCCACTATATCTGACGGTCGGGAGCGTTACCCCGAAGAGACTTTAAAGTCGTGATTTACTGTTCATGCAATTATCAAGTGATCTTTTACCGTGCTTTTTCCTCATTCGTACGATTCCGGAAACTCACTTCCCGGAAAGTCATCCATCCCAGTATTACTCCAGCATAAACACGCTTAACTGTGAAGTTATGTCAGAAACAATGACCGAAAAGATAAATACACTTTGGTGATATAAGTAGTCAAATCAATCATTTTAAACTCTCCTCACGTACTACATTGTCTGCATAGAGCGGGATCTCACAAACACTTTCTGAATTAGATAGATACAAATGCGAAATAAAATATTCACATAAAAATTATCAATTTTCTAGTATATATCTTAGTCTTCTAAATACTTTACTTGGGGTAAAAAATGTAAAATTTTATATTGTTTTAATTTTTGACAGATGATATAGAGATTACCAGTAGAGGAAAAGAAGAAAAAGTCTACAAAAACAACGAAATACGAACAAAAACGCAAAATATTATAGATACTTCTTTACCAACTCAAATGGTTTAAACTAATGAAGAGAAAAAGAGTGACGTTAAATTTTTGATACAAATTTGCACTTATAAGCATTACGAAATTGTTCATAAGATAAATTTTTGTGTTACTTTTTTATCAACAAATCCATTCAATAAGATTCCGGTTAAATGCCTCCGGCGGGAGGAGATACTAAAATTTTGTGTTATGAAAACAAGTTTTGATAGTATTGGTTGAATGTAACATACAAACTTTTTCCGGATTGGGTCTAATTCTTAGGCTAAGTTTCAAATTGAGTTATGGGTTTTAAAAACCAACTCAATTTTATATACAATTTGTATTGTTTTTATATGTAAACCCATATACTAGGAGGATCCAAATGTTCTCAGCCCAATCCTTTACTAAAACTCAACTCAACCAAAAAGAGTATTCTCGTTAGGTTTAATAAAAGATTTATAATGACTTCATAATTAACAATCAAGCTCTCGTAGCTCAGTTGGTTAGAGCACCCGTTTAGTAAGCGGGAGGTCTTGAGTTCGACTCTCAACGAGAGCATATTTTTATAATTTTTTTATTATTATTTTTTTTATCGGCAATCCAGATCATAACGAGCCGATTCGGCGGCCCTTAACCCTACAAACGGGGAACCGGATCACAATGGGTCGATCTGGTGGCCCTTTAAACCTCACACGGGACAAACTCACACAAACGCGAGTGTCGGAGTTCAAAGCCATGACCCCGGACTTAATGAAGAGGCGTCTTACTATTAGACTAAAAACCCTCTTCTTATAATTTTTTTCATTAAATTTTTAAGCCGTAATTATAGCAAAAATATCAACAATGGGATCCACCAACTTTCACCTAGAAATGATGAAAAATTAAATGTTATGGGAAGGCTTTAACTTTGAAAGTTTTAAAATCCCAATTTTCACCGGTTCATGCGGTCCATCATTCACGATATTTTTAGCATGAGATAATTAGAGACAAACTTTAATGATTTTAAGATTTGGTAGCTTTCTTATTTCGGTTGAGACATAACTTCATTATTTCAAAAAAGAATCATTAAATTTGCGTTTAACTTTAACCCTTTTTCAAAAGCTTACAACTTTTTTACGGTTGGAAACAAGTTTAAATATATATAAATAATTGATGATACTGTTACTGTAGATCAGGATCGGCTCTGAAACATGCTAGATGAAACATTCATCTCGGTCTCCAAATTTTTTTGAGTTAATATACATACATCGACATGCCTCAATAAAAAAAGAAATTCTACATTAAGAATTCGGCCTCCAGTGTAGATCCAAAATTGTAATTGTACCCGCAAAGAAATGGGTTTAGGTTGAGCTCTTTTGGTTATATCTTAAAAGACTCAACATTTTTTACAAAAATGGATGGTTTTCAAGCTTTGATAACCATGTATTGGATTAGATAGATACTTGATCATGAACAAAATGGATGTTATTTTGAGGAGATTTACATTTATATGTATCAGAGTCACATTCAGTTAGCTCGAATGTAGTTTTTGTGGTACGATTTTTAATAGGTTTAGGACCCAAAACTAGACGATTTATGAAGTCAGCTTTTTAAACTATAAATATGAATATAAGGGTTTGTAATTGTTCGTTCACACAATTAATTAAAAAATCCAAATGGATGTTTACCTCAATTTTTGTTTTCTTCTTACTTTTTCCTAACGATTATGAGTTACCCACTTTGCTAAATCTAATTTGTTTGTGTGGCCAAAAATATCAAAATGGTTGGTAGTTAGATGTTGGTATTGGCATGGTGAATTTATTGAAACGGAGTTTCTATTTTCTTGACCACAACAAATTAGGTCCATCCCCAAATGTGTGTGTGTGTATGTTATTCAAATCCCTCTCACATTCCTTTGTATGCTCATGCACACAAGGCAAATGAATTTGTTTTTAAACATTCACGATATTTTAGAATTTATAGCACATTTTTTTACAATTTTGGACGGTTTTTCACATCAAAAATGCATGAAAATTTACAAAGCTATTCACATCTTGATATAAATGGCAATGACCATGTATAGAGCATTTTAATCACACCGTAATTTATCTTACCAGATTCATCGAATGGTTTCAGTTTTTTGAGAACTGAAAATATCGGAATCAAACCGAATTGAAATACTTTGGGTAACCGAAACGAATCGGAAGTACCTAACAATATCCAAAAATATCGGAGAATGTACCTAAAGATGCCCGAAAATATCTAAAATATCCAAACATATCCAAAAACAAATAGTCGAATGATTACTTAACTCAATTTGAGTCCGAACCGAACCAAAATATTTTAAAAACCGAATAGTACCGGTTTTTGAAATCCGAAAGAATCGAAAATTAAAAGAACCGAACTGAATATCCATACTGAGTGAGTATGCCAATAATTTATATTTTTGCAACGTTTTAAAAAATAATATGATTGATCCAAACAATTAAACATGCATAATAAACTAATTAAACAAATTCCTTTTTGGCTTAGTTAATTAAAAAAAAAACCATAACCATGTCAAAAACAATCTTAACTAATAATTGATGATGAGTAAAAGATCTCATCTCAATCTCATAAATCATACTGTTAGTGACACATATTTTACAAATGTGACTATTTTTTAAGTAAATAAATAAATCTAGTGACTATTGTAGTGTAGACTATACAAAGCCTATTATTTGTTTCATACCATTAGATCCTATAGAATCTATTTACAAATAATACCAAAGTAAAGAAGTGGGACCTTAATGTTCATTTCACTGCATAAATCAATCATCTTCTATCATGTTGTCTCTTGTCTTAAACCTTTGTTGTACAATGATAAGATAAGTTTTAAGTCAATTTGTAATCTAACAAAAAAAAAAAGTGATTTTTTAGAAAAAAATTAATATAATATTAGAAAAGTATTACAATTTTCTCATCTTTTACTAACAAATAAAAATTTGAAATTGGAGGCAAAATGATAAAGAAATTTCTTTGGAAAAAATATAGGATGTTAGATATTTAATTATTTTTTACGTGGGATGTTAAATTTTAATAATGAGTTTTTTTTGGTTATTGGATGTAATTTCTCATTAGTTTTTGAACTTTGATTTTTTTTTCCTTACTGATTTTTTCTTAATTTATAGTGAAGAAAAATATTGATGTTTTTTCCTCTCATTTCTTTTTAAAACATATCTAATTTATTTGCATATGTTAAAAAGAAAAGACAATATAAGATCTCATTAGAAATAAAAAAGAAAACACAAAAAAAACATTAGGAAATAGAAAAAAAAAAGTTCTACAATTATTGCTACAACTTATAAGGGTTTATGATCATGACCGCATGATCATCCAAAACCCGACCCGAATTTTCACAACGGATCCATTTGGGTCACCACAACGGGGCTCCGAACCACGTGTTTCCCACCATCAAACCACGTGATCGACCCGAAAGTAGCACCCGTTTCACCCAACACCACATTCTTCGGATCCACCGTTACCGTCACCGCGTAGCTCCGTCTCTTAACAGCCGAATTAAACACAAGCCTCGGCGGTTTCACCGTTATCGTCACTCCTCTCGGCGACTCTATCCTCGCCCGATAAACCGCAACCGGCTGCCCGACATTCGTAGCCGTCCTAACAACCGTTTTGCTTAGCGACAACCCTCTTCTCGATGTCGGGAACATCGCCGTGATCGACGGGTAATTCAAATTACCCGGCGACGGCTTTCTCGACGTTGGACATCTCACCGGCGTTCTAGTAATTACTTGGATAGTCTTTGGCCCATACCCGATTGAACATAGAAATGTAATGTAATCATCGTTGGTTATATCATAGACAAGACCCGGATCCATAGCCCGACCCAAATTAAGATGACCCGATCCGAAATCGTAGGGCGTACTCGATTTTCCGGTGGATTCATCGATTAAAGACCGGTTAGAGTTATCAGCGAGGTTGGTTGTTGTCATCATAGCCGATCTAATGGCGGCAGGGCTCCAATCCGGGTGAGCGGATTTAAGCAACGCCGCGGCTCCACTCACGTGTGGACAGGCCATCGATGTACCGGAAAGGATGTTAAATTCGGTTCTCCGTGGATCCGACGGTAATCCCGTCGGACCCACGGCGTCGGTCCAAGCGGCGAGGATATTAACTCCGGGAGCGATCAAATCGGGTTTTAAAATCTCCGGATTTAACCCGTTTGGTCCTCTCCCGGAGAAAGAAGCAACAACCGGAGCCGGTTTGATTCCGATTATAGTTCCTCTAAAATCAATCGAAGCAATCGGATTCGGATGCGACGAAGCATAAGCTTTGATTCTATCACCTTCGTTTGATCCGACGGCGCATGCAGGAATAAGATGAGCATCTCCGACCAATCCTTCGCCGTTAGATGCGCCGTTAGCCAGAATCATCCCAACGCCGCCGGCTTTCTTCACCACTAATCCCTTCGCCACTCTCGGACTACTTCCTCTATCACAAATTACGATTTTACCCTTCACATGCTTCGGATCAAGAGAGTTCTCCATACAAAGAGAAGCCGATGACATTCCCGCGCTTCCGGGGTAAACCACCGGAAACATCCGGCCGTTAAACGGCACACCGGCGTAAAGAGAAACACCGTTTAGACGATGTCCGTCACCGAGAATAGCATCCGCCGGAAAATTCCGATCGATTGTTCCCGCGCCGACGGTGGTTACCCACGGCGCAAGATTCGTAACCGACATACCGTTAGGTCCTTCGTTTCCGGCGGAGGAAGAGACGAAAACTCCTTTAGACGCGGCGCCGTAAGAGCCTATAGCGATCGGATCGAGATAATACGGCGAAGTTATCCCGTCTCCACCGCCAATTGATATCGATATAACGTCAACACCGTCTACCACCGCCGCATCAAACGCGGAGAGGATATCGGAATCTAGACATCCGGAATCTTTCCAACATACTTTATAGACCGCGATACGAGCTTTCGGAGCCACGCCTTTAGCGATACCGGAGGCGTAACCGGACATATTCGCTTTAAAAACGTGACGGCCGGCGGCGGTTGAGGCGGTGTGAGTACCGTGACCATCGGCGTCGCGGGGAGATAAAAACTCGACCGTTTTGTTGATTCCTCCGATTACGGCGGCTTGTTGTCCTTTGGCGAAGAATCTTGCTCCCACAAGTTTTCGGTTACAATTCCTCGGCCCGAATCTAGTTCCAGATTCGCAAACGCCTCTCCACCGTTTCGGAATCGGACCGAGGTTTAGATCTGAGAAACTCCTCCTCTCCGGCCAAATTCCAGTATCGAAAACACCGATGATTACATCAGAGCCGTAATCGGAATCAGACCAAAGCCCTTTCTGATTCTGTAAACCGAGAAACTGAGGAGAACGAGTGGTGTGAAGCTCACGCCGGCGATCCTCGAAAACCGCGAGAATCGCCGGGTGATTACGGAGAGTATCGGCTTCTTCGGGAGTTACAACGGCGGAGAAGCCGTGGAAGACGGTGTGGTAGACATGAAGGATGCGAGATTCTTCGGCGAATTCGGAAGTGTACCAGTGGTAGTGAGTGGGGAAAATAGACGGCATAGATCCGCCGTCGACGCGGATGATAAAGGTCTTTTCCGGCGGAGAAACGGCGGAGGAAATGAACGGTGAAGAGAGGAGGAAGAAGAAGAAGAAGAGAAGAGAAGCCATTGAAGGAGTGGAGTGAGTGGGTTTCTCCGACATTAGTGCTTTGATAATATAAAGGAAAAAGACTTTAAAAAAAGTAATGGTTTAATTTATTTTTTAATTAAATAAATTATTACTTGAATTGTTTAATTAATTTGATAATTTATATATATATTTATTCTAGACAAAGTGTTATTCCTAGTATTCATGTTGTTTGTATGATTATGGGCAAATTAAATAACAAAAATAATAATTTTGGCGTATTTCATGTGTATTAAAATGAAATATAGTATGGTTCTTTTTGATGGAGAAACTAATAATATTTGATTATGTGCTTTGAGTGATATAATAAATAAGTTTGGTGGAGCACTAGGCAGTGACTGCTATTGTGCTACTGATTCTTTAAACGTCACCGTTTTGGTAGAAAATAATTTGGTGAAAAATCTTAAAAAATGTTATTTAGTTTCTCTTTAGTTTTTAGGGAGTGTGAATTACAATTTCATCTCTAAATAGAAAAATCCCTCCCTTTCATATTAATAGATGTTTTAGGTAAAAAATATTCTTTCAAATTAAAAGATATTTTTAATTTTCAATGCAAAGTTAAATAAGTTTTTTTACATTTTTTACTATTTGTAATTTTATATTCTGCATATTGATTTTTTATTTGTTGAATTATGATTAGTTATATGATCAATGATGTTTTAGTTTATAAAAACAAGAAAAATTAATGATTTTTTAATTTACATGTCAAAAGCTTAAACATTTAATATTTTGAAACAAATAGAGTATAAAAGAAAATGAAAAAAATGGGAGGAAAAAAATTGTAAAATCAAGTTTAAAAAGTTTGAAAATACTAATTAATGGTGTTTTTGAGATATCTATAACAATTATACAAAATACTATGTTATTTTTTGGTCTAATTTTTTATAATTTTGTTGACAAAAGGGTTCATTGGAAATGGGGAAGTTACTTTTTAGTCTCTTTATACACAAAAGAAGTGAGTGATCACATGCATCTTAAAAATAATACGATCCACTTCTAACGGTTGAATTTGATCTCTTGAAGATTCAATCAAAAAGACCCTCAAATCATAAACTCAATAAGGGTTTGATTCAATTATGTTACTATAAACTATTACATTAGATTTTTTAAGTGATTGAAATGTATTTTCTACTATTTTATTTTGGTGAAACGGACTTGAACACATAACTTTAAAACATGTCGGATGAAACATTTGCATCGATCTTTTACTTTTTTTGAGTTAATAAAAAAATTCTCAAATCATAAACTTGATTCAATTATGTTACTATAATCTATTGTATTAGACATTTTAAATCATTGAAATGTATTTTCTACTATTTTGTTTTGGTGAAGGAGGGGACTTGAACACGTGGTCGGCCTTAAAGTATATACTAGATAAAACATTTGCATCGGTCTTAAATTATTTTTGAATTAATATGTATATATGGATTGATTCTCAAATCGAAAAAAATTCTACACGAAGAATTCGTCACTTAAAACCGTAAAAATTTATATCCTACAAATCTCAGAACTGACTCTGCTCTGAGCAGAGAATATGAATAGCTGCATAAGCTTTTTTTTTGCCAATCTTTGAAGATTCATCTATATGAACCACAACAATTCATCCTTAGATAGGATTATAAGTTAAGCATTAGACCCAATGGAAAATTCTGATATAAAGAATCCGATAGGAGCATTGGGCTACTAAGTTTATATTTTCCAAAATTTAGTAGGCCGAACCAAACACACATGTGACTTTCTTGATGAAGTAATTGGTCAAAATGTATAGAATAAGGGTGGACATTCGGTTGTTTGGTTCGGTTCGATTTAGTTCGGTTTTCGGTTGTTTCGGTTTCTGCCACTTTTTACTTTAAAATTGAAAAAGGTCTTTGAAGAAATCGACACCATATATGCTAATAGATATATTCGTATTGCTTTTGGAATTTTACCAAGTCTAGTGACACTTAAATCAAGTGAAAGATACTTTAATTTGATAAGACATTATACTAACACATTGTATGATTTGTGTCAAACAAAAACTAATAATACTCTTTCAATCGTTCTCACATTTTCTCATCCTTACACAACTTATCTACTTCCTCAAAATGTCAAATCTCTTATAATCATCGACATTTGTCATGCATGCGTTGGGCTTTACGTCTTATCCTTAGTTACTCCAAAAAAAAATTAGAGAGAATATTCAACCTAATATTTGGGAGAATTTATGTTTTAATGAGATGGTTTTGATGGATATAAGATAAATCTTAGTGAGTTGTTTACAAGATATTACAGAATTCCATCTACAATTATATGATTTAAACATTTGTATTTTTAACAGAAAAAACTTCATAAGAACATCTGAAAATCATTAAAATTCAACCTCTAAAAATACTTTTCAATAGCAATAGATTTAGATGTATATTTTTAATAATACTATATTTTATTTTTTAAATATCTACTATTTTATGGAACCCTTTTAATCTAACGGTTTAAGAGTTTAAAGGGTTTTACGTCAGGTTTGAGGTTCGATTTCAAGGTTATAAAGTTTCTTGCAGATTTTTGGATGCAAAGTCTACGAAAACCCCAGAGTGATGCATGCAGAACCGTTCATTATGGTCTCGTGTTGTAGAGAGAGCATGTCCATCAAAGATATCGTACGTGCATTTTCGTGAAGTCGTTTGTGAAATTGTTCATCTTTCGCATAAACTATCAGAGTGATCAATTAGATATAATTTGTAACAAAATTATGATTAAAAATATAAATGATATTGTAATGTTCGATTCGACCAATGTTTTTAAAAAACCTACCATTTTAATACAAATCATTCAAAGTATTTGAGTCAATGCACTCTCATATATTATACAAGGAATCAAAATATAGAATCTCTCGTCCTTGCAAACAAAAAAACTTTCTTGATAAGTAAGCATTAGACGTTAACATTCGACTAGAAAAGACTTGGGAAAGTTTTCACATCTTTTCCATAGGCTATATCAACTATGAAAATTTTAAAATTTTCTAACACTAATGACTATCAACTATGATAGATAAACTAACAACTATGGAGTCTATGATACAAATTCAACATAGTGCTAAACTTGAGAACCTTGCAAGAATATCAAATTAAAGCCACAATAACAATATATATGGTGTTATGTGCCTAAAATAAGAGAAGAAAAATGAAGAAGAAAGTATATAAGATTGTTTCAATATCACATATGTAAATAAATTTTCTTAATATCATTTCATTTCCAAGCTACTAAAATCCAAAACACTAGTGTTTTAAACCCAAGAAGTCATACTAATGTCACTTGAACAAGAGCTACTACGACTACTATTGTCCACTATTTGACATTTCACATTATCTAGGCTACACTCCTTGCCGTCTTCCAATCCAAAACGGCACGCATGGCATGAGTTCTTCTCTCTCCCATACAAGAGTTTCTTCTCATCATGCTGCTTATGGTCTTCCCATGGTGGGCTGATTCTAAGCTCAAGATTCAAACTTAAGCTTCTTTCTTCAACACTTAGCTGCTGTAAACTCCGTCTCTCTTGGTTTCTCTCATCCCCAAAACATTCCTTTCTCTCCACTTGAGGACCAAAAGAGAGAATCTTTACAAGTGAGTCCTCTGTTTTTCTAGATTCCGGCGAATCTAAAGAAGCTTTTGTCTCGTTGATTGATCGATGAGTCGTGGGATCAATCCCTTTCCTCAAAAGCTTCCTCTTTACATGTGTGTTCCAATAATTCTTAATCTCATTATCTGTTCTTCCCGGCAACCTCGTTGCAATAAGAGACCACCTTAAAAAAAACAGAGCATAGTAAGAAACAGAGCATAGTGAAAAAAACAGAGTATAAGAAACAGAGTATTATTACTTGTTGCCGAGGAGGCTATGGAGTTTGATGATGAGATCATCTTCTTCGACTGTGAAGTTTCCTCTTTTAAGATCAGGTCGGAGATAGTTAATCCACCGGAGACGGCAGCTTTTGCCGCAGCGGAGAAGACCGGCGGATGTTGGAAGAGAACGCCAAGAACCTTCGCCGTGAGATTTGATGTAAGAGATTAGCTTTTCGTCTTCTTCTTTAGTCCAAGCTCCTTTGTTTGTGTGATCTTTCTCGCAGCAAGGTGATCTTCCCATCTTCTTTGATGATGATTCTTGTGATGATGAGACTAAGGTTTTAAAGAAGCGAGTGAGAGAGAAGCAGGGGTGGACATAATAACCGAAACCGAACTGAAACTCAATTGGAATCGAATGGATAACCAAAATATCTGAAAGTATCAAAAAATAGCCGAAAAATATATTAAAAAAATTCAAATTTTTCCAAAAATAGCCAAATAACTCAAAAATATACAAACACTAATATTCGAATGGTTATTTAATTCAAACGGAACCGAAATATTTTAAGAAGCGAATTATTCGAGTTTTTTAAAACCGGAAAAACCGAGAACTGAAAAAAACAAACCGAAACTAAACGGGTAACCGAACGCTTATGCATAGAGAAGTATGTTGAAGAAGAAGCCTAATTGTTTGTAGAAGAGAGTTGGTAAGACACATTTGAAGAAGTAGCTAGTGGGCTCTATTTTTTTTTCCTTTTTTCCTTAAATTTTAAAATTAAATTTATAATATATTTTATTTTTTTAATCAAAACTATAAACCGCAATATTTTTCACACGATATTTTTCACAGCTGCAATGGGAAAATGATAATAGTTTTTCTTGTTAAAGGAAAAATGATAATAGTTTGAGGAATAAATAAATAAATTTCAAAGATTTTTTTGTTTGGGATAAAGTATATTATGGTTTCTTGCTGCATCTAATTATGAACATTTATGTTATAATAATGAGAAAAATAGTATTTGTCATTGTGAGTTTGGTGAGGAGGAAGTTAAGAGCACCCAAAGTAGCAGTATATTCAAATAAATATTTAAAATGTTAGTGAGGATTTTCAAAAAAAAATTAAAAAAACCATGTTGGTAGTTAGGTATTCTTTGTCTTAAAATATTAATTACAAGGAGATCGATTTATTAATTGAATGTTTGTAAGCTTGTATTAACAAAACTTTATTTGTGTAGTGCTACTAATTTAACAGCCGCTAGAGAAAGACCTTTAGTCCAAGTGGCAAGGCGCTCTCTCATCTAAATCTGGAGTCGTATGTTTGAATTTTGGAGTTTGCGGTTGTGCGATTTTCCCAAATATGAAGTTTAAAAGGCCACCGGACCGGTCTATTATGGTTCGGTTCCCCTTGCATGAAGATACAAGGTTACCGGGTTGACCCGTCGTAATCCGGTTTGCCGAAAAAAAAAACAGTTTCTAAAAAAAAAAACTAGTAAGAAAAATAAAACATGTGAAGTCTTTTTTTTGTCGACGACTTATATTAACTTAAAACGGGTCAGAAATCCAAACCGGTAGCGCATAATTTACATAACACAAATCGTGCGAATATAATCGAAAACTTACCCGTTTTAGTGTTTAGACGATGAGAAATATAAGAAAACGAAGTTTCCTTTAATTCTTTGAATTTCATAAAAGAAAATGAAACTCTTTTTAATTCTTTGGATTACATGTGAAGTCTTCATAATTGATAGGTTATAAAGATCCAAAGTATATATTTAGGATGATTAATTAGTCTAGAAGTCATAAACCAATGGTTTTGTGGACAAGTGAATTTAGGTTTTGTGTGTGGTTTGGTATATGATTTGGCTGTAGTATTATGACCTTCCACTATATTTTCCTACTTCTTCCTAACTTTCTCCAATACAAAAATTAATATTTGGTTGATATATATAGAACACATGGGCATTTGCAAAATGTAGGATTCATCAAGTATTTGCATCTCAACTTATTATAGTTTTGAGGTTTGAATAATCAACATGATTAAAGGCTAATCACACAAGATAGTTGTTGTTAATATTAATTAGCATAGACCAAATCATAATATATATATATATATATATATAAACAACATGTCTAATTTTGAGTGATGTGATTGAAAGAAACAAATCATTTATAACATCCCTAAGAGCATCTCCAACCTAAACATCAAATTTGGTGTTAAAAAAACACTAAATTTGGTGTTTTGGTGTTTCACTTTATTTTTCATCTCCAACCACAAACACCAAATCTCACACTAAAAAAATATTTTGTATTATTATATTCTTAAATTTAAGATTTTGTTTATTTATTAATAGTTTAATAAATATTAATTTTTCTTATAACTGATTAAATATAAAGTAAATATAAGATTACAATTGATAAGCTAAAAAAATCATACAATCATAATTTTAATTAAAATTTTATATTAAAAATTAAATTTTTTCTGTCACTAAAAATTATAATTAAGATTTTATTTTGTAATTCTTATAAAAAATTATATTAAAAATGAAAAACACAAAATTGTTGATGGTATATTTATTTTTTAGTTGATAAACAACAATTTATAAATATTATTAAATGACAAATAAAAATAAAATAATATTTTTGCAGTTAGATTGGAGAGGTTTTGAAACCAAATTTAGTGTTTTGTAGTTGGGTTGGAGATGCTCTAATCCTACTCAAGCAAGCAAGCATCGCATGCAAGAGAATTGATGATGTCTTTAAACATTACTCAAAGTCTCAAATCATCTCGTAGTAATAAGACTTTAATCAGACAAATTGGTTCAAGGTGGAAGGTGAAGTCTCTCGTGGAGTTTGTAATGTCTCATTTAATGATTTGCACTAAGACTTAACATTTTTTCACTTTTCCAACTACCAAATACCAATGTTCCAAGAAGTGGTCTAGACGGTGTCTAGGCGCTAGGCGCTAGACACCCATATATCGTCACGATTATTTTTTAGGCGCTGCAATTAGATGTCAATACTATTAAGCGAGTTTAGATGGATCTAGACAAATTTAAGCGGATCTAGACGGATCTAGAGGGATCTAGACGGACGTACGAAAATACAAGTTAATTAAATTTTATTTATACATATAATCTAATTATAGATTTTAGTTTAATAATATATGATTAATAAAGTTTCTATGTAAAAAACTCATATATTAGCTAATTTTCATTTATAATGTAATGTTTTTGAGTTTTTCAATAGATGTTTATATTGTAAGTCATATTATAAACTATATATTATATCTTGTAGTACGTTATATATTAAATGTATATATATATATTTATTATGCAGTTTAAACCGCCTAAAAATCGTCTAAAATAGCGCTAGAACATCGTCCGCTTAGCGCGTAGTGTTTTCTTGAACATTGCCAAATACTAATCTTTTATTCTCTTTTCGTTTCCATTAATTTATCTTAACGTCCAACTAATTCTAAAAAAAAACTAAATTTGAAACAAGTAGATAAAAAGTTAAAAACATATCGAATAATGATTGATTGTGGTTTTTAAATTTGTTTGGAGGGATTTTTTTTTGAGAAAAAGGAAAACAACTTTATTGGTAGAGTTTGTTTGATACCAGAAAGACAATCTTAAAAGAGTTTGGTAGAGTTCATGGTGTATATCTACTTTAATTTAAACTCCTACCGACACAAAATAATATTTGATTATTAGAAAAATAATTTGGATAGAAATATTCATGTGATTTGTTGTCCATTCACCAAACAAATCTTAATGTAAATGTTTTTTATGTTTTTTTGTCCACAAAATATATCATTAAACTCAGAAAAATAAAATTTTCAACTATAAATGTTTAGATCGATAACTAATTAAAACCTATAAACTTTAGCAATAAATACATAAAAATATAACTATTATTAATATAAACTTTTAAACCTGGTTAATATAAATATTGACAAAAGCTTAATACAAGTACAAAACTTTCAAAAAATACTCTTTTATGTTGGGAAGCTCTAATCCATAGTTTTACTTGTTTGTGCTTTGGACCCAAAACTGGCTCTGGGCATAGCGAAATGAAACATTAACCTCGGGTCCCAAAAAATTTTAAGTTAATATATATAGAACGATTGACCCCCAAATCGGAAAAAATATGTTTAAGGACTTCGGCCTCCAACACCGTAAAAGTTTATAGTCCTAAAAGTCTCAAAGCCGACCCTATCTGGGCCGGCTCTGGATACAAATACGATTTTCAAAAATGTATTCATTATTACCAATACATATTGCAACATGTAACATATATATTGGGAGATCAGGAGATCGACCACAATCAAGATTGAGATTTGGAAATATCTATAAATATGTTAATATCTTAGAATAGGAAATTTACCATTATCTGGAAATATATTATTAACATTTGTGTTTATCTTAGATTAGGAAATTAGGTCTAGATATTTCTCTATATAAAGCGAGGTAGATTATAACTTTATTCTTATGAGAGTCTATTATTAATTCTTCCTAAACATTTTTGTGTTCTTGCTCTCATCAAACTTATCATGGTATCGGAGCATTGATCCAACTCCTATGGGTTAAATTTTCTGCTTCCGCGATTATAAAAAAAAATCTCTTTTATATTATTCTATTTATTCTTAATCTTCTTCTTCTTGACCTAAATCTTCATCTTTTCTTCTTTCATGATGGAGAATTCTTTTAGTTTTCAAAAAAAGAGAGAAAAAAGAGAGTGTTTCCGTTTCAAAAAAAAAAAAAAGTTGAGACGATGACTAATTGCATATGTTGATGGTTTAACTATGTTGTTAATCATGAACATCAACCGATTGGTATGATGATTCGACCGGATACGATGCTGATCCGGCGAAGATGAACTCTGATCCGACGGATATATATACGCAGATCCAACGGTGACGATGGAGGATGGAGATACACAACTACGATGATGGTGTATTTTTCAATTATTTGACCCCTCGACCGGGTATAAACGTCGTTATTGATCCAACAGCTGGATGTTGAAGCTGATTTGACCTGACGAGGTATAAACGTTGATGATGACTCTGACGAAGTATAAACCTCAATGATGACCTGACGAGGTATAAACGTTGATGATGACTTTGAAGAAAATATAAACGTCGATGATGACCCGACGACCGGGTATAACGCCGATTTTGAAGATTTGTCCAATCTCATACGTGAACACGTATGAGCTTGCGGGAGGGTATTGGGAGATCAGAAGATCGACCAAGATCAAGAATGAGATTTGGAAATATTTATAAATATGTTAATATCTTAGAATAGGAAATTTACCATTATCTGGAAATATATTATTAACATTTGTGTTTATCTTAGATTAGGAAATTAGGTTTAGATATTTCTCTATATAAAGCGAGGTAGATTGTAACTTTATTCTTATGAGAGTCTATTATAATTCTTCCTAAAACACCTTTGTGTTCTTGCTCTCATCAAACTTATCAATATATTTCCTAATAATCCTCAATAAGGTTGTAAAGTTCTAATGAACATACAAAAAAGAGTTAGAAATTAAAATTTGAAAGAATCTTCCTACCTAACAAAACCTAACATACACATGTTAGTTCTAGTTTCAGGTTATGTCCCACTTTGTAGATATCGACATCTTTGGTAGATATTGAACAAATCTTGTAACATAATCATTTAAGTCTTAATGAACAGTAACACATATTAATTCCATATCCCAATCCGATCCAATCGATCCGACCCAAAGTTGCTTTGAGTGTCTCATATTATAGCATCGTACGGATCTTAATATCAGAGTCCAGATCCGTACAATCCAACTCGATCTAATCGATTCGACCCAAAGTTGGTCAACTTGATCGCTGTCCGAAAATACCGAGATCTATGGCCAAAAGAGTCATCATCTCGAGGGGGCGTATTAGGGATAAATGTCCCACATCGGAAGTTAGAAGAGATTCTTAATAATATATAAGAGGCATGAACCAATCCACTTATCGCCAATTGATTTTAAGTTGGAAGTCCATGTAACTTAACAACACATACATGAATCACCGCGATCAGTTTCATATCTTTTTCTAACCACAAAAAAGTATGATCGTGGCACAAAGGTATTTATCAAAACACATTATATGAAATGTTTATAAATCAAATATTATTTTTTTGGTTATGTATAGTTTGTGTTTTTTAATCGGATCATATTCGAATATATCATACTAGGGTATAGCATTAGATTTAAATTTTTTTAAAAAGATGATAAATATTGATGCCACCACACATTTTAATTTGGACTATTAAAACATTGAAGAATATAAACCATTCAACAAACCATAATGATAATGATGACATAAACCCTATCATCACTTCTTCTTACCACGACCACACTTGACTTGCACGGCAAGCATCTTCACAACGTTCTTACACGAATCCTTCTTGTCTTGTTCGAACGTACTCTTGTTCACCGGAATATCACACTTTGCTTTCCCCAAACAATACTACAAACAAATCTTTTGTTGATTAGTTACTTGTATCACAAGTTACAAGTTAAACAAAAAATATGAAATTTTACCTTCTCAACGACTTGCTTTGAGACAGGAGCATTACAAGTACCAAGTGTGTAGTTTCCACAAACACCAATAGGGTTTCCGAAGCTAGCGAATTCAACGGCTGAGATCTTCTTAGTTCCTGAGCATTTAAGAGTTGCCTTGAGATTCACGTTATCAACAATAGCTTGAACTTGATCTTGCTTTCTAGTCCAATGTCTAACACTTGGAGTGTAGTTTTCTCCAACATGAGTACAAACAGTGTCTCTATTGACGATGACAAAGTCTATAAGCTCAGGCTTCACATTAGGCTCTTCCTCGAATATAACAAGTAGGTTTTTCTTGGGTTTCAAGAAAGATCTAGGGATGTGATACTCTATTTGTGTAGGATGACCTAATGGTGATAAGAATGACATCCAATATCTTCCAACTCCTTCTCCGTTTACCCAAATCAAACCTTTTCCCATCCCGGTCATGCGAATCGCCGCTGCGTTTTGGCTCTCCGGTGCATCAAAGTATGTCTGCAAGTGTTTCGAGTTCATTACATGATTTGAAAATTTATACACTTGTTAGAATTTAGTAAGAAAAGATGCTATAGCCACGACATATTTCGTGACTAAATCGTGGTTATAAGATCGTCATCTTTTTTGTTGTCGCTAATCGTGGTTATATGAATTATTTTGTCACGATTTAGCCACGAAAAATTAAAGGTTAAGATCCTATAACCACGTTTTTTTGTGACTAAAACGTGGTTATAGCGTCTTTTTTTTACTAGTTACCGGTTATAGTCTGATTGTTTACCTGATACCATGTAAGACCTGGTGCTTTTCCGGAGAACTTCTCCCATTTGACCTTCTCTAAACCTTCTTTGGTATGAATTTCAAGTCGTTCCCCTTCCATACCGACCTAAAGATCGAAAAACTTATCAAAATCAAGGAGATAAGTGGAAAAAGATTCTACATCGAAAGTTTAAGGGCATCTCCACTAGAGAACCTTGCTAAAGGTTCTTAAATTTTTTTTTTGTCAGATTTTTTCTATAAAAAAAAAATTAAATTCTGACCAATCGCGGGCCGTCACGTGTCGTGGGGCCCGCGTAAACAGTGTAAGAGTTGGCTCTTATTTAGTAGTTTTAAGAGCCAACTCTTACGTGGGGCCCCGTTTTGGGAGCTAAGAACCCTCCAAAAATTCTCCAATGGAGATGGTCTAAGGGGACACTAAGTAATATATAAGTGATATGAGTCAGTTCACTCATTGTCATTTGGTTTTGAGTTGGAAGCTCATGAAACTTAACGAGATGCATTCTCAAGTACCGAGAAATCAAGAAAGTATAAGTAGTCAAACCTTGTTCCCCCACTTGTTGTTTTCGGTGAGATCAAGTGTTCCAGAACTCAATCCTAAGATAGAAACACTACGAGGACCGGTGTATCTATGTTCCATGTAAGATCCACTATCCTGCAAGAACAAACAAGTCTCAACATTTATAAACATATCTTCAATCTATATACTCTATTGATTCCGAAACTCGGATCTTTATTGATATCTTTGTTTACTTACAGGGAATCCAGTGAGAACACCAAGCATAATAAGATGATTCTTTCCTGCTTTTAGTGTAACTTGTTTCTGGAAAACAAAACTCTTTTGTTCATGACTTCCATGTCCATTTCCTGAAAAATATCATCATATATTATATTAGGTTGGACAAATTAACCGGAACCGAAAAGCTGAACCGAAAAACTGAACCAAAAAACCGATAACCGAAACCGAATCAAAACTGAAAATGAAGAAAATACCCGAACGGTTATAGTTTTTGAAAACCAAAAAACCAGAACCGAACTAAAATATTTCGGGTTACCGAAAAGAAACGAAATATTTACAATTACTCAAAAATACTTAGAAAACACTTAAAAGCATTCGAAATTACTCGGAAATACACATAAATAACCGAAAATATCCTAAAATTTATATCTAAATGGTTACTTTTTCAATTGGAACTTAACCAGAACCGAAAGCGGAACCGAACCGAACCGAGCCGAAAATCTTTTGATTCCAATATGGTTCTGAAATTTAGGAACCGAATTAACCGAACTGAAACGAACCGAAGAACCAAATGTTCACCCCAATACCGCGCATTTTCATATTTCTAGATCATTTACTGAACAATTCTTACCAATGTATTCTCCATTAAACCAAACATGTAATGCATGTCCAAGACTAGCAATCTTCAAAGTAGCTTCTTTTTTCTTTGACAAATCTTTCTTATCAACCTTGAAGCTACAAAGCAAAATCAAAATCTTCAAGTTTGATCTCTTCGCTATTTATTCGATATAGCAAATCAAATGAAAATGTTTCTTTTTAGTACCTTGTTGTGTACCATCCATAGTCTGATTTATCTTTAGTCAAACCATAGAGCTCAACAGGAATGTAAGAATCACCTTCTAACTTACTAGGCAATGTCTCACTAAATACTTTGAAATCGAATTTCGTATTCGCCTTTTTCGACTTCATAAAGTTCCTTGAATTGTGCTGAGAAACAATCTGTGCAGTGTTGTAAACAACGGTTTTACAATCCGGAAGAATACTAATCGAACGAGGCGCTATCACGAATTCTTTCCCTTTGAATTTAATGGTTTCCGCAGCTTCGGTATTGTTATTAGCCAAGAACGCCGCACAAGATTTCGTTCCAGGTTGTTCGTAGTATCGAATCTGTAGTTACAGACCCGAAAAAAATAGTTGGTTTCCTTCTTAAAATATTCGGAATCGATCTTTCTTGATGCTATTTGTTGATTACCTCTGTGTTTTTTCCAGGCTTCTGGGTGCGAGGTTGGCCCCAAAGAAGCGGTTTCTTGCAGAGGTTAAGCGCTTTGTGAAGATGTTTAAGATGACCATACTTAGACCCTCTCTCTAAACCATATTCATCAAGAGGTGCATCATCGTAGTAACGAGTAGTTACATAATGAGCACCGGTTCTTCCGAAGTTGGTTCCTCCATGGTACTACAACAAATAACCAACTTTTGTCATATTTCCAAAGGCGGATTTATTCGAATTTCGAAGGTTTTGTTATATACCATGTAGTAGTTCACATGGCTTCCATTCTTGGAGAAGAATCGAGCAACTGAAAAAGCGATATCTTCTGCTGATCTATGAGTTGGCGGATCACCAAACACTCGGAACCTGTTACATAACATCTTTTTAGCCTTCATGGACTTCCAACTCAAAACCAATTGACAAAAAATCTGCAAGATGTTAAACACTTACTGAGTAGTCCAATTCTCGGTCCATAAAGACGGTTTGTTTTCTTTGTTTGGACCGGGGAAAGTATCACCGCAATGTCTCCCATTACAAGCATTGATCTAAATTAACATCATCAAATCAATAAATCAAATCTTTCAAACACTTAAAATTTTCTTCGAAAAAAACACATAAACTTTACCATGGGATCAGGAGCATCATTCTGCTTGCACATAACCCAAGGGATACCAAGTTTCATCGAATCGACCAATTTCGATGCCCATTTCATGTAGTTGATCCCATCTTGCTTATATGCTCGTTGAACCGCGCTATATTCGTTCTCTATCTGCATTTCGTATTCGCCATATTCATTACAAAACCGTTCATTACTATTTAAATCATTAGAGTTCATAATGTTGTTATGGTTACAATCCTCACTTGTCCTAATATAATGGGACCTCCTTGTGAAGCAAACAATTTTTCCTCCTTCATTTTGTCGAGTATCATCCGTACATATCTCTCTGTATGTTCCTACAATTTATATTATTTTGATTGTTACAAAAGGTTACATACGTTTTGACATTTTCTTTATACGTAAATATTTACAGACAATATAACCTGTATAAATTAATACTCGATAAACCAATAATTTTTATAGGCTTCAAAATTGAGTTTTTAAGCAAAATAATCTCTCGATAAATTGTATTTACCTTGAATTCTGCATTGTCTGTACGGAAGAAAATTCCTGGAACTTCTCTAAGCCAATAAGGAAGTCCTCTAATGATAATATAAAAATAAAATTTGTAAAACATTTAAACATATATTTTTTAGATAGGAGATATCAAACTTTAAAAGAAGGAATCGTTGAATTTATTATTATTATTATTATTATTATTACCCATGAGTCCACTCAGCTTGGATAAAGGGACCAAGTCTCAATGTCACATACATACCATTCTTCTCAATCAACTTAATGAATTTCACTAAATCAGCTCGTGCAGAGAAGTTGAACTAATGAAAAAAATACACAGACAAAAACACTAAGAATCATAAATTTTCATGTATAATATATGCTTTTATATAAGAAATAAATAGATTTTGTTTGTTTTTAATTTACCTTTCCTTGTTCAGGCTCATGCACATTCCAAAAAACATATGTTTGAATCGTGTTTAAACCACCTTGTTTTGCTTTCTTGATAATATTTGGCCACATCTAAACAAGATCCAAATTCACACAATTGTAACAATCTTAATATTAAAACAACAATGAGAGATTATTTGATAGATTGAAAATGTAATACTTCAGGTGTGCTTCGAGGATAATGAATAGAACCGGAATAAAGAAGTTCTCTTTTCCCATCGATGATCAATGATGTTCCATCATAAGTTACATCCTTATGATTCGTTTTCTTCTTCTTCTTCTTTGCGAAAGAAGAAGAAGAAGAGAGGAGAATCACAAGAATGGCTGTTAAAAGCCATTGATTGAGAGAATGTTTTCTCATTAAACTCTCTTCTTCTTTTCTTGAATAATCAAGTTTTGTTTCTTAGAACAAGAAGCTAAAGTTCTCTTGGAACTTCGTCCTTGTTGGAGGAACAAAGAAAAACAAGGAGAAGCTCAAATTAACAAGTTTGAGAAAAGAGAATGATATAAGAGAATGTTTTGAACTCGTAACCTTTTTCAGGCTTCAGAGATTTTTACGCTTTGTCTGAAATAGAATCCACCCGTTGTAAATAATTTTCAAACTCTTTTTGTTTTCTTTTTTTTCATTTTCGATGTTTTTTTTTATTTTTTTGTTTTGCTATTTTTAGAAATTTGTTTTATACTTTTCTTTGCCTCATATCATGGACACATTAATTCTCTTTCAATAAAGATCTAGGTTAGAGATAGGTTCATTTCAAATATGAAATTATTTTATACTCTACAACATAATTTGTAAAGTCTTCTAGTCATAAAAGAAAAATGTATAGCTTTTAGTATGTATGGTGCATGGATTTAGAGGGAAAAGAAGTAAAGAAATAAAAATAACAATTAAGCACATATAAGAGTGAATTTTCTTGGTAACAAAAAAAAAGCTATTCAAGAAATTAACTAAACATGCCAAAAAAAAATTTAACAGAAAAATACTAATTAAAAAATTGGGAGGGATTTCTTTTTCTTTTGATGGTTTTATTATAAACTCAAACGGAAGATTACATGGTGAAATACACTAAACCAACAAAAGTATGAATCTTTCTGGAGCCATAAACCGGTGAGTTTATAGTAACACTCTCGGAGCGAGAAGTCGCTTTTAACAAATACCTCGAACAAAAACACAAAAAATAGATAGACTAAAACCAAAAGATTGAAGATACTTAACCACAACAAATTTTAAATCAAACATAAAACAACTAAATAGTAAAATAATTGGGATGATAGTCAATATTTTTCTTAAAATATCCTTCACCCATGTTGAAAAAAAATTGAGAGGTAATTTTGGAGAAATATTTTTCTTTAAAAAGATGGTTAGTTTGTTAATTTGATCTCTCTTTTTTTCCTCTGAAAGATAACTTTTATTACCATACCACACAAACCAGGATACAAGGTAAAGCCGGCAAAGGATAACCCTTTCCGAAGTCAAAGACCAGCGGGTCTAACGATACAATCCCCGAAGCCAAACCATGAAATTACAAAATAGGACAAGATGATACAACGAAATCTATTAAAAAACCCATAACTAAAAGCATAAAACCGGATTAAGAGAGAAACGAGATCGATTGGAAGAGTAGTGGAGCTGAGACGACAAACCTACAAAGAAGGAAGGAGAAACTCAATCGGAGACCCAATATGATACTCTTCAACAGAAAAAGTCAGAAGAAACCGATGAAACCCCAAGCGGTGATAGGATAGGAAGCACTTCTAACTAAGTCAATTTAATCTAACACCGCACAAAGGCAAGGACCCTACACACGATCTTACTGAAAAACCGGAGAAACCGTCGATCCTAACTAGTAGGTCAAACACACCTCTCGCACTACCCGTCTAACCCTTAAACGACTCAAAGAAAAAAACCCAACCAAAAATACAACTTCTTAAAAGAGAACAGACCGTGCACTACCACCAACCTAAGCTTTAAAAGCACAACCTAAGCTACCTTTAAGAGACACATTATTTGATCTCTCTTTTTTTAAGATACACATTATTTTATTTCCATCTTATTAAATTTTGTAGGGTCTTTTGAGGAAGAAAGTAAGAGTCTTTCCTTTGTCTTCTACCTCTTTTAAGAACCTCACTCTCTCACTCTCTCTCTCTCTCATCAAAATCCCCAATTCGTGAAAAAATTAGGGTTTCAAGTTTGAAGAAGAAGAGAGTGAAGAAGATGAGTGCTTCAAGATTCATCAAGTGTGTCACTGTCGGCGACGGAGCTGTCGGAAAAACTTGTCTTCTCATCTCCTACACTAGCAACACTTTCCCCACGGTCTGCTTCAAAAGTCTTCTCCTTTTTGCTTTTTTCTCCTTCTCCTTTAAAGATCTTGAGTTAAATTGAGCTTAAAGAAGTTGGATTCTATAGTAAAATTACTCAAAGACTTAATCTTTATGCTAATCTAGTGAGATTGTTAGTTAGTTAGTGAACCTTTAAGCTCAGTGATCTATTAGGACATTGAGAATCTCAGGTTCATTGTCATGTTTCTCTGTAATGTATTAATCTCTCTGTTTCAATGATCATGTAAAGTGTGTTTAGACTTAAAGTTTTGATCTTTTTGCTAGTGAGATTGTAAGTTAGTGAACCTTTAAGCTTAGTGATCTGTAGGATTTGAGAATCTCATCTTCATTGTCATGTTTCTCTGTAATGTGTTAATCTGATAATCTCTCTGTTTTAGTTATCATAGAAAGTGCGTGTAGATAACTTTCTGTTTATGGCCTAATGTTAGTGAGATTTTCGATGTTGATTTACAGGATTATGTGCCAACGGTTTTCGATAACTTTAGCGCGAATGTGATTGTTGATGGGAACACTATTAACTTGGGATTGTGGGATACTGCAGGCAAGTTACATTTGGAAATTTTCATTGTTGTTATTCCTCTCTTGAGAGAGTCATTTGTGTTTCTGACTCGATGAAACAGGACAAGAGGACTATAATAGATTAAGACCCTTGAGCTATCGAGGCGCAGATGTCTTCTTACTTGCCTTCTCTCTCGTTAGCAAAGCTAGCTATGAAAATGTCTCTAAAAAGGTTTGATCTTTTTGTCGTCCCCTGAAACGTCTTTTACAGCCGATTCTCGTTTCGGTGATTCTGATAGAATCGATTTGGTTTCTTGTTTTTGATTCTTAGTGGGTTCCTGAACTGAGACATTATGCTCCCGGTGTTCCCATCATCCTCGTTGGAACAAAACTTGGTTGGTTCTTTCGATAACTCGATTTTTGTCTGTTCTCGGGACTTTTCTGATCTTTTTTATGACTAATTCTCTTTTAGATCTTCGAGAAGACAAACAATTCTTTGTCGAACACCCTGGTGCCGTGCCTATCTCTACCGCTCAGGTACCCTTTATCTCATATGATTCCAATCTAAATCCTCAGTACGTTCATCTCATGATGTTATCAACGCAGGGTGAAGAACTAAAGAAGCTGATCGGAGCACCTGCGTATATCGAATGCAGTGCAAAAACACAACAGGTAAGCATAAATTTCGACATCTTTACCCGTCTAAACCCGCCAAGAGAATCCACTGACAGTATCCAATCTTTTTCAACAGAATGTAAAAGCGGTTTTCGACGCAGCTATAAAGATAGTTCTTCAGCCACCGAAAAACAAGAAGAGGAAGAAGAGAAAATCTCAGAAAAGTTGTTCGATATTGTGATGATCCAACAAAAGCTATAAAAGGAATCATCAACAAGAGAAACTAGAGAGTGATGACAAAAGGAAAGCAAGAATCTTGTTTGTTTGTAGTCTAAAAATTCGACGAATAACAGAGTAACTAGTAACAAGTTTTTGTATTCTTGTGTTGCATTTTGATCTGTAAATATACCGCGAATTCTCGATTTCTTTTTATCAACGGCGGAGAACGAACCTCGTTAGCGGCGGAGGCCGGAGGAAGAATCTTGCTCATATCCATGGCGATTTTCTTCAAACTCACAAATCTGTATGATTTTTTGGGCTTAATTTGAGTGGGCCAAAAAGTTAGTTTGGCCCAAATTATTTTAAAAAGCCCATACAAAATGTTGAATTTTGGGCTTTAAAAAACTCGGTTTGAACTCGGTTTAGACGCGGTTAGCGCGCAAATCGAGGTCGGTTTATGTCGGTTATCATGGTATAACGGAGTCCGTTTCCCGTTTAAACGGAGTCCGTTTNAATTATTGTTTTTTTTTTTTTTTTTTTTTTTTTTTTTTTTTTTTTACGCAACCAAAAAAAAGAAAGCAATTTTCGACGTTCTTCTCCGATATCGACGACGGATCACACCTCCGACTCCGTCGCTAGAGGCGAGTCTTTTCCAGATTTTAAAGGAATCGACGAATATCATCGCGAAATATCCCGATCGAATTCCGGTGAGTTCGAATTTCAGAAAATATCATTTCTTAGATCGTTGATTCCTAGGGTTCGAATCTCGGCGAAATTTGGGGCTAGATCTTAAGAAATTTTGATGAAATTCGATTGATTTTGAGCGATTTTGGCGCCAGATCTAATCACTATGTAATCAATGTTAGATCTGTGGTTTATAGATAGAGCTGTATTTGTGGTTTCTTTCTGCTGATCCATGGTTGTTCTTCAGCCACCGATAAACAAGAAGAGGAAGAGGAGAAAATCTCAGAAAAGTTGTTCTATATTGTGATGATCCAACAAAAGCTTAAAGGAATCATCAACAGGAGAAACTAGAGAGTGATGACAACTAAGTTTTTTCAGAACTTGTTTTCTTCAAGGAAAGCAAGAATCTTGTTGTTTGTAGGGTAAAATTTCGACGAAAACAGAGTGACTAGTAACAAGTTTTTGTATTCTTGGTTGTATTTTGATCTGTAAATATACCGCGAATCCTCGATTTCTTTGTTTCCTAGATTTGCTTGGATTGTTTAGAGCAAGTTTGTGCAAGTTTGATTTCATCTTTGAATTGCTTTAACACTATGATTCATAATGTTCCAAAGGTAGATTGTCTTTTGAAGAGTGTTGGTTTCTCTACGGTGACTCAAATCTCTCTTGTGTGATAGTAGAATGGCACATTCGTATGGCCGGGGGTGCGGGTATACTTAGGGCTGAACATTTCACTCGAAACCCGAACATTTTACCCGACTCGAAGTGAACTTGAACTCAACCAAAAAAGATACCCGAACCGGTCTTAGTCTCAAATAGTTCGGGTTTCATGTATATTTCCCACCCTATTCGAATCCGAACATGTATCCAACAGAACCTAAAATTCCGAACCTGACACTTGAAAAATACTCAAAGAAATATCTCAAATTAGTACATAAATTGATATGAAAGCCCCAAAATACTTGAAAGAAACCCGAAATACCAAACCTGAATATCCGACCCGAACTTACTCGAACCGAAAACTGAAAATATTCGAACGAATATTGTAGGGTTGGAGCTCGCCCTAGGTTAATTAGCTTAATAATCCAATTCTAGGTCGGTTTAAAAACTGGGTTTAAAGCTATAAATATGAGGGTAACATTTTGAAGTTATTTAGTCACATAATCAATAAAGAAAATCCTAAGCGGATGTTTGTCTTGATCGAGTTTCTCTCTACATTCTTATGTCTTCTTCGAGTTTGATTCAATTTTACAATGGAGAGAAGTAACAACAAGATGTTGTCTTCTTATTAATCCATGGAGCTTCAAGCTTAGAGCACTTTGCTTTTAATTTATGTTTGTTTTCTTCTTCTTAGTGCCTAAAGTTTACTTGATACACTTTTTTTATATAGTTGAGAAGTTAAATTTAAAACTATTTGTCTATATCAACTTATAAACTCATCTACAATAATATTTGACATTTGTATATTTGAGTGGCATATTTTATTCGAGATGGACAAAGGCCTGCTTCATGAGGATGAGCTAAAATGCTAGAGGAGAATAGTCTTTAAGCATTTTTAAAATAATTGGCATAGTACAATTATAAAGTACATACTAAGTTAGTTTATATGGTATGTCAAAAACTTATAATGTTATGTCTAAAATAAATAAAAGATTACAAGAGCAAAAAAGAGATTAGAGTCACAAAAGACAAACGTTGACTCAAAATCAGACAAACTTTGGAATCAAATCATTGGGGATTGATATGTCCAAGTATTCGAAGAGGCATTTCATTTCCAATTTTCATTACTATAATATATGTGTGGTTATATAATTTTCATAAAAATACAAATACAAAAAACATTGTGATAATAGTATACTTTGCATTAGAAATAAGTAGCATTATATGAAACCAAAAATACAAAAAGCATTTTGATAATAAAAATACAAAATAACATTTTACTATGAAACAAAAAATGATACTCCCTCTGTTTTAAAATGATAGATGTTTTAAATATTTCACACATATTAAGAAAAATTTAAATCTAACAATAAATATATTATTTTTGTGTATAATACAATTTACTATAATTTTTAACCAATAATTTCACTCATAGTATTTAAAAATCAACAATTCAATATAATTAATCATTTAAAAATGTATTAAAAATCTAAGAAATTCATCTTTTTGGAATTAATTCTTTTTCTAAAACCTCTATCAATTTGAAACAAAGGGAGTAATATTTAATATACTTTGAGATATCGAATGGATTACGGTAAAAGAAAAGAGCAAACAAGGTCGTCGAAGCCACGGATATCACCTTCCATGTTAGTAACAATTCTTTTTCTGTTCCTTGTTGCACGAAGTTTATTTATCGTAAGTTTCTCTTTTGTAAGGAATTTCTTTACCTATTTATGAAGTATATTTCATCATACTTTTTCAAACTTTATGGTCTTAGCCATAACATGAATGATTCTATGCTTTTTAATTTGAATGTATTTTATCAAAAAAAAAGTAATGCATGTTACTCTACTATCTATCTGCAGAATAATTGCGTCTAAAAAGCTATGATCGGTGAACATTTTCTACGAGCTCATTTCAAATAACATAAAACATATCGAATATAGAAACTAAATTAAAATAATTAATTAAGTAGCCACTAGCCAAAAAAGAAATGAAGTTTTTGCATCAAAACCAACTTTTATTTTTTAGAATATATGTGTAAAATATAAAACCCTAAAAGAAAGCTACGTCTTTCACGATCACTAATGTTCACATCAACCATTTAAGTAAAAGAAACTTTCCAAAAGAGAGAAAATTAACAAGTTGAAGATGGTAGATAATGGTTATCGATCAACTTGTTTTTATAATCCCAAAACGTACAACATTAGTAGATGTGGTGATTAACATATTATTTTTAAATCACAAAATATATCTTTGTTTTTTTTAGTAAGTAGGTGGCATCTAGTGGTCTTAAATATATGAATTACAACCATACATTTCGGAAAATTTTCAATAATAGGATATTATAAATTTACTAATTAGAGGCTAATTAGCTATACTCAAGTTCTTATATTGAATAAACAAACCTGTAACACCTCGGACCGTTCTTTTCGTGTGTCATGATTTACTGTTTATGCAATCATCAAACGATTTTTTTCTTTTGTTTTGTCTTCATTCACACAATTTCGTGAATCAGTTTTGTCTTCACTCACACGATACCACGAATCACTTTCCGAAAAATCAAGCATCTTGATATTGCTCTAGTGCAAACACGCTTAAATGTGAAGTTCTATCAAGAAGTGTAATCGAACATATAAATGCATTTTGGTGACATAGATAACAAAATCAATCGCTTTTAAGTTCTCCTGACACATCACTTTGTCTTCATAAATCTGGATCTCACACAAACATTACTTATCCACTCCGTATCATAAGCTTTTATTGATTCTTCTTTTCTAATTTTAACCGTTTTTATATACGAAATTAAAAAAAATTTCTCTAGACACGAAATTAAGGCTTCAATTTTAAACTAACAAAAATGTAGAGAAAAATGTTATATTACAATCTTTTTAACCAAATGTTATATTACAAACTTAAAGTCAATAAATAATTTAATAAATTAACCAATAAATAAAAAATGTAGTAAAGGGTACCAAGTCCTCAAAAAAGACAGGACAAATTTAAAAACAAAATTGAGAAAAACAAGTAAACGTCCGTACTTGAAGAAATTATTATTATTATTATTTTCAATATATATTCCTTTTTAAGTCAATGTATTTTTTTCTTATGTAACTTGTTCATTTATCCATAATAGTCTTATATAATAATCATCATGATAATACAAAGTTTTGTATCTAAATTAACTATAAATAATACAAAGATCAAAGAAGCTCCAATCACGTTGGACCATGTAATTAATCAACAAATTCATTTAAACTTTTTGGTTAATTATTATTATATATATAAAAAACAAAGAATCTCTGCAAATCGAAATCGTTCTCGTACGTCCATGTTAATGCGTCGTCGGCTTTATCATCATCAACGACACTTCGCATCATCAGTCTTGTCGAAATTCGATTCCTTTACGTGTTCTTCTTCTTGGCTCTCTCTCTTTGTTAAAGGTACAATCTTTTCTCAATCACAGATCAAAAAGTTTCGATTTTTACAGAGATTTAGTGTTCTTCTGATGCTGAACTGCTTTGTGAAATTAGGGATCTTGATTGATTTCAGAAGCTCAAGATTTGATTTGGGTTTAGAGATTTTATCGAAATTATCATCAACGACACTTCGAATCATCAGTCTTGTCAAATTCGATTCTCTTCTTGGGTCTCTCTCTTTAAAGGTACAAACTTTTTTTCTCAATCACAGAACAAAAAGTTTCGATCTTTACAGAGATTTAGTGAAATTAAGGAACTTGATTGATTTCGAAAGTTGGGGTTTTGTGGGTTTCTTTAGAAATGGAAGATGGAGAGCTTGAATTCTCGAATCAAGAAGTGTTTTCGAGTTCAGAGATTGGTGGTTTACAGATTAGTAACTGTTCAATGGATAGTTTCTTTGATGGTCTTTTAATGGAATCTAACGCAGCTTGTACTCATACTCACACTTGTAACCCAACGGGACCAGAGAACACAACACATACTCACACTTGTTTCCATGTCCACACCAAGATTCTACCTGAAGAAAGCGATGAGAAAGTTTCTACTGATGATACAGCTGAGTCTTGTGGGAAGAAGAGACCTTTAGGGAATCGAGAAGCGGTTAGGAAGTATAGAGAGAAGAAGAAAGCGAAAGCCGCTTCTTTAGAAGATGAGGTTTCTAGGCTTACGGTTATGAATCAACAGTTGTTGAAGAGGTTGCAAAGTCAAGGTGCTTTGGAAGCTGAGAACGCGAGGCTTAAGTGTTTGCTTGTTGATTTAAGAGGAAGGATCGAAGGCGAGATTGGTGCTTTTCCTTATCAGAAACCTGTTGTGGCTGCTGCGAATATTCCTTCTTTTTCGCATATGATGAATCCGTGTAATGTTGAGTGCGATGATGAAGTTTATTGTCTTCGAGATGGGTATGGAGGGAATAGTCAACAAGAAGGAGGTGGTGCATCTATTAATGACCAAGGCTTAAGTGGTTGCGAGTTTGATCAGCTACAATGCATCGCTAATCAGAACTTAGTTGGCCACGGAAACGGATCATTCAACAATGGGAGTTCATCTGTCTCTAATAAGAGAAAAGGTGACACTTTTACGCCTTTAGTTTGCCGAACAACGATTCATTTGATGGACCTTTATCGGTTTTATTCTGGCCGTTGCTTCATATAATTAGTATAACCTATGCTTGTTGTTCTTCGTTGTAGGTGGGCAGCGTGCACCGAAAGCAGTTTAAAGCATCATCAAGCTTGAACCGTCTATCTCCACAAGGATAGATTTTGTATTCCGAATAAGTTTTAGAGTTCAGCTGCAGCATCAGCTTTGCTCAGGTTCCTTTTGTGTTGTCTCTTTTTGTTTTTTCGCTTTCTGATTCTCTTTTGTTCCCATTGTATTTCGTTGTCGAGCTTTCCGAGCTAGAAAGATGACTTGTTAATATGAACTCAATTTTTCCGGTGTTCTCGCCATTTGTTTTCTGCAATGTTAGTAGTTTCTCATTTAAGTTCTTGTAGAATATGTTGAATCTTCGGTTGTGCTTTGCTATTAGCAACTGTTTTGGCTACTTAAGTTATCGATATGATGCATGAACCATCAAACCCAAGGATCATAGCATACAACAAACTTGTGTATTGGTTCGGACGCATTAACGATAGTTTAAAACGAGTCATTCATCATTCGCAAAAAGACTTGAATCATTTCTGGTTTTAGTTGGTGGGTTGTGCATTTTGGCCACCTTCTTCGTCATCATCGTCGTCATCATCTTCGCGGTAGATGCTTTCTGCCATTTGCCAGACTTGAAGACTGTTGTCTTCAGCTACGCTTGAGATGACCCACGGCTCGTCCTTGTTCCAAGCAAAGTCTGATATCTTGGCCTTGTGGCCACCGTGAGAGAAGAGAAGCTCTGGTGGACCATCTTCTGCATCTAACTCTATCTCAAGCTGCTCATCCCCGACCCTGAACCGGTCCATCAAGTTGAAACTAACTAATCCAATTTCGATTTTGTATTAAAAGAAAGCAAAGGGATTTATCGGTACCTGTTGATATCCCAGACCATGAGTCTTCTGTCCTCGCCCGAAGATGCAAGCACTGTTTCGTGGTTAGGATCCCACTCCACTTGGAAAACTTCTCCCCTGTCACAAATCGCTCCCAATGGTTCAGTTACCAGCATATGATTGAATAACTTAAGTTAGAGGGCAGAAGCCGAGGCTATAGAAACTAGAAACTATGGGAGAAGCATACTCGTGTTTGCTCAGCACATGTAATGGCAAAGTCAGCTTGCGGAGATCAAACAAGGCAACCGTTGAGTCTGAGGAAGCAGTAGCTAAGACCCATTCATTAAACGGATTGAAAGAAAGATAGTTTATCTGGAAAACACGAAGTAATGTAGAATGGTTATGTATGAAGAATGGAGTCAAAGCTTGGCATTTCGGATTGAGAAATTCTCCGCTCATAACTTCCAATTAGCTATTATACCGAGAATTTAATCGAGTAGCTATCCTAATTCACACATAAGACATATAGGGAATCATAAAGTTACGAGGTGTTACATACCTCTCTCTCGTGAACTTTAACTTGGTGTTGCATCTGGTTAGTCCGTAAGTCCCATATTACCAATCGACAATCATCACCCGCAGAACCAAATATGTTCTCATTCTTCATGTGCCACGCTACATCTTCGATGACACTTTCATGTCCCTAAGCCCATGAATAAAAATCAGAGGCAGCAAAAGACTAGATCATCTAACATTCAGGAGAAAGTAAAAAACAAACAAAACTACTCTCGACTTACATCATACACATGCATTGCACTCAGAACCTTGTCTTTAGCACTAGCTGAAACATCCCAAAGGCAGATTTTTTTATCTTGTGAGCCACTCAAAAGATAACCTTCCTTGAAAGAGCTCCAAGCCAATCCATAACCTTCTTGTTCATGTCCCATAAGCCTTAGATCAGGATCACACTCACTCGTTTGGGACTTCCCAGAGAGTCTAGCGTAATCAAACAGAAACACTTCAGACCCACTTGTCTTAGCAGCTACAAGAGTCGGCTTTTGCGGCATACATCGTGCTCTGTTCACTTCTCCATCAACACGCATCTTCTGCCTAATCTCCACCTGCAAAAGGATAAATTTTTAAAGAAACTTAGTCTCTAATTGTAATGATCTGTCGCTTGCAGAAAAGAAGCAATGAAAAAACAAACCACAGTTTCAGCTAGTAATTTCGTCGAACACATGGTGTGCACGGAACACAACACATAAGAACACTACAAAATGTGAGAGATTTCTCCAGAAGACAATGAAATCACCTTAGGGACGATAGGATCTTGATCTTTTCCGCCCAATCCTGGTTCAGCTTCTGGTGTTGGGATAACGACGTCGGCGACCATGAGAAAATCCGGAGCACCACCGGAGGTATGGGTACCGAGAATAAGCTTATGGACGGCGAAGTATGGATCTTTCGAGTAAGGAGTCGGCGGCGAAGGAACCCAATGGAGAGTAAGAGATGGCCATTCAAGTGGGTGAGAGATCATAAGATCGTAGAGAAATGGTGTGTTCCTTTTCCACACTGAGAACTCTTCTTCCACCTGATCCAATCCCGCCTCTTCCTTTCCTTCTTCCGCCGCCATCTCTCTCTCTCTTCACCGCTCGTGAGGATTTTCCGATTCAGTTTCCCGCCCAAATAGTGGCTGAGTCTTTAAGAAAGACGCGGCGAGGTTATGAACTAAAGCTTACGATGTTGTTTCCGTCTTCCTGGAGAAAACAGTGTGCCGTTTTTTCATATGTACGCAGCATGCATTGTGGTTCGGTGATAATCTCAGAAAGGCCAAAAGTTGAAAATGTATTGGACTTTGTTATTTAAGTTTTAGCTAGGCCCAACAACGAGTCCACAATATTATTTAAGTAAAATATAATTCTTCACGAAATATACTTTTTAATTTTTTTAAAGATAATAATATATTAAAAAAACCAATCGAAAACGGAAAAAACCATTCTTTTTGGTGATATGATGCAGTAGATGGAACGAAAAGATTTGTCCGATAATAGATTGTCTTTGTAGTTGTTTCTCAAAAATTGTAATAGTAATAATAATAATAATTCAAACGATAAAAAAAAACGTGAAACTGGTGTCGACTATAATCAAATTCGTATAATATTGTTTATAATGGCATTTGATGTAAATTCTTACAAACCAAAGGCTATTTATCTAAATGTACTTCTCAAATAATAATATAGAGATGCATTTCAAGTGTGACAATACTTAGACATGACATATATATGAAATAGACATTTGCAAATATAAATTCAAACATGACATATAAATAATCTCTCAATAATATGCAAAATTTGACTAAACATATATATAGATAATTGATTAATAATTTGGGATTTTGGAAGTAGGAATCTCTTTCTCTTAAGACAGACGCTACTCATGTTATGTAATAGTGGACCACTCTTGACATGTTCATGCAAAAACAAAAAAACCAAATATGTTTCAACATATGGCTTTAAAATTGATAACTCTATGAAAAGATTCACTTTGTTTTCTTCTACCTATGTATAAGGCTTTAGGAAAACCACGTCTTATTTCAATTTTCCTCTTAAAAATTTTATATAAATTCACCATTTCGATTTGATGATGAGGAGGTTACGGTTTCAACATGCGATGCGATGGAAAGGCTGGCTTGTCAAATGCGAATATCTTATGTGTTTGATCTCATTTTAAAGATATTATAGGTCTCACAGACCTCGAACCTCCTGATCAAAAATACGTATATGTTAAATAACAAATCTTACGCTTTTTATTAATCAGATCTTACGTTTTTTCGCGCTTATTGTAAAAGAAATTGGTTAGTTGTTACAATGTGAACGAGATATGTGATGATGTAACAATTTTGTCATCACATATAAATTCATATAACTAGAAGATAAAATATATATATATATATATGTTATCTACAACTCATAATTTGGTTATATTTTGCTTCATTTATGTGGTCATCGTGTTGATAACATTTTTGACTGAAATGCTAAAGAACCTAGACATAGTCTAATATCAAATAAGACTCAAACCCAAATGTAGTAAATAGTAAATATGAAGGTTAATGATTAGTGAAAACATATATCGGCCCATTATAGTTTTATTTCTTAATGGCCCATAATGATTCTAGTTAATGACCCATATCAAATAATGCAATACTGTTATTATATAAAAACCAAAAATATGTGGAAGTGTGGTTGATCAATATTGATAATAATAATGTGGTATACAATATTATATCAACTTGTGTAAAATCATTATTAATAAGAACACGATGGACTGCATAATCGTGGACTCGATTGTCAGACCTTCGAGACAGACTGTGCGGAGCTAACAAGCATCATAAATCATCCGGATGACTGGCTAGCCTTTCATACATAGCTCCAGGAGTACCACATGCTTCAAGAATTCTTCCCGAGCTTCTCTTTGACACTTATACCACGCACGGCGAATACAATAGCCGATACTCTGGCGCGAGGAGCACGTTTTCGTCATTCTGAATTTATTTTTGTAGATCCTCAACCCCCAGATTGGGTGATCAATCTGAAGGGCACTTTTTGATTATTGTGTGGTTGGAAAAAAAAAAAGAACATGATGGATGCAATAGTATTTTTAAAAAGGATGACTATGTATTGATACAAATTGTATGAGTTTATAACTTTTAACTTTGGATGATTTATACAATAATTTCAATGTTTTAAAAATGGGACTCAAACAATATTTAGTGGAATCCACGCCAAAAAAACCAAAAGGAAAAGAATATGTTGTTTAGCGGTCAAAAACACAAAGTAAAAAGTTGTTATTTTCATTTAAATACTTTTTTCCTTAGTATTTAAAAGAATTATTATTTTTTGTTTTTTCCTTTATAAATCACAAGCCGTGCTAACACGATGTATAAAATGGTTTGAAATTTAGCCAAAGTTTCCAAATTAAATTTATTCAAGAAAAAGATTTCCTAATGAAAAGAATTTTTTTAAAAAAAGTTTGTACTGGTTGGATTGACAAATACCGATCTACAGTCAAATCCTAAGATGCGAAACAATATTATTTAGTGGACTCGAACTTCAAACCTTTGACATCTTGAAAAATGGAGACAACAAAGATTCTAAACCTCTTTGAGTGGACATCGTTTCTATATTTTTTAAAACTTTATATACTGTCTAAATAAATTGACTAACTGCTGTAAAATCTCTAATATCTAGAGAAACGGAGACAACAAAGATTCCAAACCACTTTGACTATCATCTTATGTCAGTGAATAATGCAACTATGCATTAAAACATAATTGTCATTTTTTTTTGAATTTTTTCTCATCATCTTACGTAAATATATATTTTTTGGTAAATGCTTTATATAGTTGTGTTTCATAGAGGTTAACCCTATTTTCGTAGTGATTAATCCATAGATATTGAGAAAATACAAAAATATGACAATTTTGTATTAATGTATAGTTGCATCATTCATTGACCTAGGATATACGTCAATTGCGGTAAAAATGCTCCTAACTCCGTATGTAAAGAAGACAAAATATTTTAACTATCACTACTCTTAAATATTTAAAAAAGTCGGCCGAGTATTACGTGAAAGACCGTTTTTGATACGACATACTTAGCACGAATAACAATAATTTGACAAATCAAGATTCAAAAAGTTGATTGATAATGCATGCTTTCTTCGTCAAAATTGACTTATTTAAATCAATGGACCATTTTGTAACGTATAATAATAAAAAGCAGAACCTAATAATATGAGTTCTCTTTAGATGTAATAAACCGGATGTTCTGACCAAAAAAAAGATGTAATAAACCGGATGATCAAACAGACACATTGAATGATACAAACTTTCTCGGTTTGGTTACTTTACGATGGTAATAACAAAAGCAAAGAAACTGTTGGTAACGTATATATATGTTTATTTATTTATTTTTTTATCTCTGAACTAGTTCTTGTTTTCCAAGAGGCTTAAAGTATCGAGGCCACGACTTGTCACACACAACACAATACTCCATATACTTCTGCATAAATCACGTATTACTATCATTTTTTTCTTGTCATTTATTTTGACCTATCTTCCTAGTTCCTACTCCCTTATTTCCTTGACAAACAAACGTTTTTTATTTTGATAATTCAATGTGATCTCTAACCAACGAAAGGATCCATCAAATGAAGACAATAAAGGTTCCAAACCTCTTTAGGTGGATATCGTTTCTATATTTTTAAAAGCTTTTTATACTGCCTAAATAAATGGACTAACTGCTATAAAATCTCTAATATCTAAAGAAACGGAGACAACAAAGATTCAAAACTTCTTTGTCCATATATTGAGTTTATCGATAACAACACATGCATGTTGATTTTGGGACGGATTGCATGCAGCTGTTTTTAAAAGTCACAATCTTCTCTAAGAGCAACTCCAATGGTAATACTACCATTGGAGTTCTTAAGTAAATTTT
>OVAN01000311.1:0-67127 GCA_900406275.1 Anastatica hierochuntica | reverse complement strand
AGTTACGATTTAGGGGTAAATAGACATTTAACTTTCATTCTATGGATATCTAGAATCAGGGTTTAGTTTGGGCCGCATCTGATACTATGCGATAGTTCTCAGGGGGAAATAGCACGTCTTCCCTATTAAAAACAAAAAGTTGTGACAAAAAAAAATATATTAAAAACAAAAAGCAGTAAGTCGTTGTTCATACTTCCTACATTGACAAAAAAAAAAAGCAAGTCATTTTCAAAAACACCAGAAATTAAAAATTAATGGGCAAAATAAAGTGTAGCGAACAAAGGGAGGAAAAAAAAATCGAAATGAAATAAAATTTGGAGTCCGGACTCGGAACAAATATGACTAGACTCTTTCTGCTTCACTCTCCCATACTTCCTCCGCCTCAGTACTCACTGTCTCCGTCGTCTCATCTTTACATCTCCGTCGCTTCGCCGTCGCTTCTCTCTGTAAGTTCTTCCACTCTCTTTCTCTCTCTCTACGGTTGCATCTGTGTCCGATTTCGTTTTCTCTTCCTTCGTCGGAAAACTGCCCTAATGTTCTCGATTTTGATGGGGGTTTCGTGCTTCTGGGGTTTTTCTTTGTGCTTTTCTCGTTTTCTCTTTGTGCTTAGTCTTTGATCGGAGTCTTTAACAGCGAAAATCTTTAGTTCTGAGTTTCGTTTCGTTTCATATTCATCGGCTTGATCTACTGACGTTTTCGTTCTAGTGTTTGTAACATCACGTCTATGTGTGGATTCTTAAGGCTATTTGATGTTGACTGTGGCTTTTCTTTGTAATGCAACAGGCTCGGAATGAGTTCTAGGGCTGGTCCAAAGTCTAAGGGAAAGAGTGTCTCTCATGGTGGTTCAAACCCAAATGTTGAACAGTTGACTCAAGGTTTTGCAGCGGCGAAGCTAGCTCCGTCGCAAGATGATGGAGGAGAATGGGAAGTCATTTCGAAAAAGAACAAGAACAAACCTGGAAACGCTTCTGGAAAATCATGGGCTTCTCATAATTCTAATCCTCCTGTAGTTTGGGGTGGTCAGCAACAAGGGAGAGGCAATACTGTATCCGGGAGAGGTAATGCCAATGCTTGGAGACCGCAAGGTACTGATTCTAGGGTCTCTGTTGGTCGTGGAACTGGTCGGGGACAAGCAATGAACAGAGGGTATGATAACAGCTATGTGGCTCCTTCACCTGCTGTAATTCGCCCTCCTTTGGAAGGAGGATGGAATTGGCAGTCAAGCAAAGGCTATGCTCAGCACAAAGTTATTCAGGAGGTTCCGATTGAGGATGATGTGGATAATAATGCATCTGATGATGAGGAGAACAATTCTGATGTGTTGGATGACTCTGATGAAGATCTTGTGAGTGATGATTATGATTCGGATGTGAGTCAAAAGAGCCATGGGACTCGGAAGCAGAATAAATGGTTTAAAAAGTTTTTCGATAGCTTGGATAGCTTGTCAATTGAGCAGATAGCTGAACCACAGAGGCAGTGGCATTGTCCAGCTTGTCAGGGTGGACCTGGTGCTATTGACTGGTATAACCTGCAGCCACTTCTAGCTCATGCGAGGACAAAAGGTGCGAGACGAGTTAAGCTCCATAGAGAATTTGCTGAAGTTCTTGATAAGGATCTACAGATGAGAGGAGCATCTGTGATTCCTTGCGGAGAAATTTTTGGTCAGTGGAAAGGTCTTGGCGACGAAGAAAAGGACCATGAAATTGTCTGGCCTCCTATGGTCATCATAATGAATACTAGGCTGGACAAGGATGATAATGATAAGGTGAACTTCTTCTCTCCTTTACTTTTCTTTTATAGAAATTTTCTCAAGCATTGAACTGATTCTTAGAATGTTACATTTTTAAGTGGCTCGGTATGGGCAATCAAGAGCTGATGGACTACTTCAACAAATATCCTGCCATTAGAGCACGGCATTCCTATGGACCACAAGGCCATCGTGGGATGAGTGTCTTGATTTTTGAGAGTAGCGCTACTGGCTATTTTGAGGCTGAACGCCTCCACAAGGAGCTAGCTGAGCAAGGCTTAGATAGAAACGCGTGGGATCGTCGGCGTAATTTGTTTTCTGGTGGTGTTCGCCAGCTCTATGGCTTCCTTGCAACCAAGCAAGATCTGGACATATTCAACCAGCATTGTCAAGGTTCTTTTCCTCACAGATACGATATATGTTTCATTAGGATTTAGAGTTATATTGTTCCTTGTGATTGCATCTTTTGTGTGTTTTGTATGATTTAGGCAAGACGAGGCTGAAGTTCGAGCTGAAATCGTACCAGGAAATGGTTGTAAAGGAGCTGAGGCAAATCTCAGAGGATAATCAGCAGTTAAACTGGTTTAAAAACAAACTCACCAAGCAGAACAAGCACGCCAAGGTCCTTGAGGAATCTCTGGAAATTATGAGTGAGAAGCTGCGTAAAACTGCTGAGGCTAATCGTATCGTGAGACAGAGAACAAAGATGCATCACGAGCAGAACAGAGAAGAGGTATGTGTTTTGTTCTCCCTCTTGAACTCACGAGTTTGCCACTTTGTATTACCTACTGACACATTTCTCTGTTTTGAAGATGGATTCACAAGAAAAGTTTTACGAAGAATTGCTTAAGCAGATACATGAGAATAGAGATGCGAAAGAGGAGGATTTTGAGATGTTGCAGCAGCAAGAACGCGCTAAGGTTGTTGAGCAGCAGCAAAAGAAGAACACTAATCTTTTTAGCGAAGATGATTACCGAAAGAGGTATATAACAACTTACACAATCCTGCTTTTTTTTGTTACGTTTTGTTTCAGACACAAGAGTAAGTAAATTCTTCGATGTTCTGAATTTAATCCTGCAGAGCTGAGGAGATATCGAGCTTCATAGCGTTGCAAGAAAAAGAGATGAAGGAGTTTGTGGAGGAGAGGGAGAAGCTGATAAAAGAACAAGAGAAGAAGATGGCAGAGATGAAGACGAGGCATTACGAGGAGATGCTTGATCTTGAAAGAGAGTTTGATAAGTCTTTGGAACATCTCATGAGCAAGCATGGCCTTCACGATGCGGATGACTGAGACCCGGTTTGGCTCACACTAAAGACTAGTTTCGCTTTTAGTATCCAAGTGGATTCGAGAGCGAGACTAAAAGACTAATGTTCTCTCCAATTTGGTTGGTGATAACCTAGGAAGAGTTCATGTGACCAAAAACTAGTCTGCATGATCTAAGTATTGTGTCCTTTTTTATGAACGAACCTAACTACAAAAGGTGGCAAACCCAAACCTAGGCCTCGACACATTACCCGAGCCGAATCCGATCCAAAAACCTGAATTCCAACCCAAACTAACATGCTAAAAACCCGTTCGGGTTCCCGTTGTCGATATTTCAGATATCGGGTAAAAGCCGAACTCGAACAGGTACTCGAAAAACCCGAAATCTTCAAATCTAAGACCCGGAAAACCCGAAAATTCGAACTGAAATTGAAACTCAAAAAAAATTGAAAATATCCAAAAAATCCATACCCGAAAACATAATTTTTCAAAAACCCGAATAGATACGAAAGGGTTGGTGTTTGAGATCCAAACTGAACCGAACTCGAACGATAGCTCCAACGCCCAACCGTAACCAAACCAATGTGTAGGACTAGAAAGTACAAACTAAAACACACAGGTTACTATACACACATTTTAAACATAGTTGGGTAATAATAGTAAAATATCTAAAATATAGAGGACTTTAAATGCAATTACACTTTAGTTTTGAAGATACGTGATGTAACATCATAATAGATATTTTCTTCTACTTGCAATAGTATTGGAAGAGCTTCGTCACGATCCAATTGTTTATTCTTTTTCTCTTTCTCATTTTATATTACAAAATCAAATAAAAATAAAGTTTAAAATATCTCTGGATCGTCTCTTCTTCTACATATCTCTTCCTTCCTTCGGCGAATCCAAGGCTGCTTCGATTTGAATCCGCCGTAACGAAAAGCATCATCCTCCTCGAATTTTGCTAATATGGCTCCGCCGGTAGGAGAAACGGCGGCGGTAGCTGAGTCGGCTGGTGGCGGCGGTGCTCNAAGCCGGTGGGATGGGTTCTACGATCTCCGGAATCGTTAGAATCGCTGTCTTCTGGTATTTTGCTTCTAAGTTCTTTTCGCCTAAGCAGAAGCCAATGGATCAATCTCAGTCTCAGCTCATGACCAATCTCTTTCACAAGGGAGAATCTATGGTAGCTTTTTAGATGAAGTGAACTGTCGATTCATAGGATTGCTTTTTTTTGCTTAGTTTCATTTCAGATGTGAGCATTTTTGCTAGGGTGCTCTTAGAGTTGTGTATGATCCCTGTTTGATTAGAGGATTAGGGTTTTAAGATTAGTCTTTTTGTTTGTTTCATGAATGCTCTTGTAAGTTGTGATACTAAGTGCATCCAATGTTTTTGTCTTCAGGATATGTGGTTATATCTTTCAGAGCATGACAAGTTCAATGATTTTGGCAATGAAAGTTCGCTTTTTTGGCACGAGACGAATATCCCTTATGCTGTGTGGACACCGGAGAGTATTAGAACCCGATCGCTCACGTATTATCCATCTGAGGTGAAACTTCACTCGCTCGACTGTTCTATATATATGTATTTGTGTTTTCTTCATATTCTTCCTCCAATAGTACTAAGCTGTATTGAGTTGCAATGCTGTTTTGTTTCCAGACACTACAGAATAACGGAAGTCTGTATGCTCATGTCTTCTTTGCTCGATCTGGATTCCCCATAGACCCTAGTGATCCTGAATACCAACCTCTTAATAGTTTTGGCAGGACGCACGGTATAGAGCTTTTCTTGAGAACTCCTTTTTTGGTACAATAATTAATTATTTGGTTTCTGTATTAGCTGAATTGGAGTGGTCTTTTCACTTTTACAGCGGTTGCAACTTACTTTCCAAAGCGAAAAGCGGATAAGAAGAAGAGTCTTTTGGGAAATCCGAAAGACTCTGCTGAATCCCAATCAGAAGTTGAGGTACTCCTGTTTGGAAGTATTTTTTTGAGGAAATATTACATCTAGTCTTATGATCTTAGATGTGTCTTGTCCTCTGATGAACTCAATATACATGCAATGAACTGATGCGGGAGTGTGCTTTGCAGAAAGTTAGTGATAAGAATTCAGATGTCAAGGAAGATGTCCCTGTGGAATGGGTATCCCTCTGGAAACCGAATGTCACGATTAACCTGGTCGATGATTTTACACAGTAAGTCGGTTCTGGTATCTTGTGTTGTATAGGGACAATGATGATGATTTCACTTTCTATGTTGATATACATATGCTTATTATCCAAAATATCTAACAGTCTAGAAAAGCGTAAACTAAACTTATCAACTATGGCTTTAACCTTAGGCAATCGCATGGTAGAGTGGCATCAACTTCCATAATAAAAGAATATAAATCAATCAAAGCTTGATGGAATGCTTGTTCTACTTTTGCCTCTCTGTCAATGTTGATTTAACGCGACTCCATACTTGTAGACTAAAACTTGCTTTCTATTTTGTGACAGCTATTCACAGAGTGGTGTACCACCAAACATCGCTCCTCGTATCCTTCAATTTCTTTTTTCAAAAGGATGAAATGCTTATTTTTTATTAGAATATACATACCTCTCTCTGCATATGTTTTCTTCAACAATGGGTTTTTCCATGCCTTTTTTAATCATGGCCTGGGTCAAACTTCTCAAAAAGTAGATGTTAAACAATTGGTTAAATTTTGTAGGTCCTTGGATAGTTAAAAGTAGTAACACATCTCCTTGCTTCTTTTTTTAAAACATGATAAAATCTCTTTTTTCAAATTTTGCTTCCTTTTCAGTCGGTAAAATGGAAATTGTATAAGACATTGTGATTGTATGCTTGCCCAATATGTTGTATGTTGCTGTACTTAACTTTAGATTTGCAGACTTACTGGTAGAACCTAGCACAGGAAATTACTATCCTACAATTTACTTCAATGAGTTTTGGCTGCTAAGGGACAAGTTTATTCCAATCAATGAAACAGTTTCAGAACTACCACTTAATCTGGAAATAAGCCCCATAAGCATGATGAAGTGGCAACTGTTTCAGCAAGTTGATCAGTCTTTCCAGATGCAGCGCAGCTACGGAAGCATGCTTGACGGTGAATCTGATGAACTAAAGGTAATTCTTGTTCTTTATAGTTAAATCGTTGCGCAATTCTTGGTTTCATCTGATATTTTTCTTCCTTGTAGAGGGTGTTTTTGGAAGGAAATCCCTATCTGTTGGGTATCACGATGTTTGTTTCGATGCTTCATTCCGTGTTCGACTTCTTGGCATTCAAAAATGGTGATTAAGACCCATCAAAAACAACAGTCTCTTCTTTACTTAGAGGCTTGTTGAAGTTTACTTATATTTTGCTTTCCCTGCAGATATCCAGTTCTGGAACAAAAACAAATCCATGGAAGGACTATCTGCAAAGTCTGTTGTACTTAACTTCATCTGTCAGTTTGTCATATTCCTCTACCTGCTCGACAACGACACTTCGTGGATGATATTGGCCAGTTCTGGGGTCGGTGTCTGCATTGAATTCTGGAAAATAGGAAAAGCTATGCGCATAGAGGTACGTTCTAACGTTTACATATTCATCCTGACTACATTTCATGTCAAGCGAACATGCACTTTCTGATGCTGCTGCTTTATATGTAAGTAAACCTTGCCAAACATTTAAAAAAACTTTTCAGGTTGATCGAAGTGGAGCGATTCCAAGATTAAGGTTCCACGATCGTGAATCCTACGCGAGCAATAAAACCAAAGAGTATGATGACATTGCCATCAAATACTTATCCTATGTGCTCCTCCTCCTTGTTGTGGGCTTATCCATATATTCTCTCGCTTACGAACGCCACAAGAGCTGGTATTCTTGGATCCTGTCTTCACTAACAAGCTGCGTCTACATGTTTGGTAAAAAAAGCCTTCATCATCCTGAAAGAACTGTCGAGAATCTCCCCTTTGTGATCGGTTATTGAGTTGGTGATGTGTGTGTGTGTGATTTGCAGGTTTCATCATGATGTGTCCTCAGTTATTCATCAACTATAAGCTAAAATCAGTGGCACATTTACCGTGGAGACAAATGACTTACAAGTTCCTCAACACCATTATCGACGATCTCTTCGCCTTTGTCATCAAAATGCCGATTCTTCATCGACTGTCTGTATTCCGAGATGGTTAGTAAAATCATCTCTCTAATTGGATTCAGATTTTTCACAAACAGGCTTATATAACGGATCTCTTGCGTGTGTGTGTGTGTGTTTCAGATGTGATATTTTTGATATACTTATACCAAAGGTGGGTATACCCAGTGGACAAGACACGTGTTAACGAGTTTGGTTTTGGAGGTGAGGATGAAACTGCAGACAAGAAGAAGTTGATCACTGAGACACAAGAACAAGAAGATAACAAGAAAACAAACTAAGTTGTTTATTTTTTGTATTTTGATTTTACTTTGAAATTGTTTCGTTTTGTTTTGATTTATTAAAGTTAACTTTCAAGGGATCATACTATAGAACAAAACCTTTAGTCATTCATTGACTAATGATCAATTGAATAAGCAAAAATGATTAGAAAGAAACCGATAATAAACAAAAAAAAAGGGTTAGATTATTCAAAAGACATTGTCAAATTAAGAAGAGGAATATACAGCAACCAACAACTACTACTTTTCTTGCATCTCTTGACTTACTTCTTACTTCTCTATATATGACTTAGTTTGGTCTGTTCCTAAAATTTTTCAAGATTCCTACTGATTGATCTCTCTAGTCTCTTTGTTTCGGTGTTTTTTTTTGTCAGAGAAACCCTGTACAAAAGTCTCTTAAGGGATTCTATGCAGAGATATTTAAAAGAAAACTCTTTCGTTTTTTTTTTTACGGGTAAAGCCAGTTTGGTTGATTCTGTCCCTGGAGTGCATGAACTGCGTTTGATATTTCCGTTAGCTGCTTCTCCGCTTTGGCTTTCCATGTCACCAACTCCTTCAAGTTTTCCTGTATCAGAGGAGAATGCAATGTGAAGCTAAAGACTTTGAGAAGACAGGATGATGGGATAAAACATTCACATCTACTTAGACAATACAAGAGTCTAGAGTTCTTTTCAGACTTGATCTTACAAGTATCAGACCGATGCTTCTAATATGTTTGGCTATCTCACCTGAGAATGAATATTTGGATCGTCAATATCTGATTTTTGACCTGCAGTCATGGAAGAACCTGGGGTCAATTCAGCTTTGTCATGATTGGAGCTTCTGGATTCACCTCTGGTTACACAGCTGTATAGGGACGCAAACATGTTAAGACAATGATAAACCGTAGAACCTACTCATGGACCAAAAAAAAGAACAAGCAACCCTCTAACCTCTCTGTCTTTTGCGTTTCAATGTTGACCAATGACTGTTCCTCCAATAATAAACGGTTTTGGAATGAGCTTTTGCATGGATTTGGTGGAATCGAGTAAGTATCCGGCTTGACACTGTCTGGTAGAACATCAATAAGGTCATCCCATGGTTGAAAACCGTTTCCTGTTAATTCATCCAAGTTGGCACTCTGCAATATCTGTTCCCAACTTTCAGGAGCTGGGCTGAATGAAGTGCTCCCATTCGCCTGCAGACTGTTTAACGAGTTTGAAATTCCAGCCAACTGCTGTTCTACTTTATCCTTCCATGAAATCAATTCCTTTAACATACTCTACACAAAAACAAGATACGGTAGACAAAAGCTTTATCAGGTTAAGATCATCCTTGTTTAAGAAGCTTTAAAAAAACTCTTTCTACTTGTTCTCTTTGGTTCGTTAACCTGAGTTGAAGTCAACGAATTTGAGATCTCCGCAATTTGCTTATCAGTCTTTACCCTCCAACTCATATAATCTTTGAAAAGTTTCTGAGGAGAAAAGCAAACAGAGAAGTTTTGACTCTCCAATATGATTGAACTTAAGACATTCCTCGAACAAACAAAAAAATGATATCAGATCACCTCGGTTGCATCAGCATCATCTGGTGACTTTTGCTTGGATACAAGTTCTTTGATATTACTGCTTACCACAAGGGAAATGAGATTTCAAGCACATTATGAACTTGAAAGAAAATACATATTGAAGCTAGGAATATTGGAAGCGTATTACCTCTTCATTTTCTCAATCTCTCCCATAAGAAGCTTCGACGAGACAACAGATGGTTCATGTGACGCAGTCTGGTTCTTCCACCAAGATGGGGGAACCCAGTTCGGATCGGGAATTCCTGATTCAAGTTTAATTTTGACCAAATCAGCATTCTCTAGCCAAAACTGCATGGTCCCATCTGTATTGTAACACCTCCTAAACCGATAAGCACCATCTGGTGTTACTCTGCCATCAAAGTGCTTCAAGGAATGATCCAAGAGTCCAGTGTCACCGATTTTCTTTCGAGCTATAGTTCTTAACTCGTGTCGAGAAACAGGTGCCTCAAACGAAGCACCTTTCTCCTTCAATACCTCAGCTAACGTTTGCTCCGAGAACTTAATCCTGCAGAAAGACAATGCTCTTCATACAAACGACGAAATCAACGAAGGGTAAAAACGATTTCAACGGTTTGGCCTTTTGCTTCTACCTTTCATTATTCCATCGAGCAGCTGATCCGGGTCGCTTGTTCTTCTGACAATCTACGCTACAATCTCTAAGTTCTGCAATTCTTCTAGACTTTCTTCCAACAGGAGAGCCTCGAGAGAGTCGTTTTTTCTTCTGGATTCCACACGTCACAAGAAGTCCATCTTCTGGTTCCTGCTTCTCCACCTTGACTTTGACAATGGCGTTTCCGGAGCTATTACCTTCTCCCAAAGTATCAGAAGAAGCTTGCTTGTTCATCACTGAGCCAGACAAAGTAGAATGACTCAGCTTGATCCGACGAATCTTCCTATCAGACATCTCATATAAGCCTCTCGCGATTCCTGTAAAACATTTCATGCGACAACAAAGAGGAAGAGAGTCAAAAAATCACTAGACAAAACCAGAAACAACAACGACAACAAAATCCAACAGAGAAAATGTCGAATCTAGGGTTTCTGTCGGAGGAGACGACACTTTTAACATCCAAAACACCGAGACTGCGTAATTCAATCACACAGCATTAAAATCAACGCCGCAGAACAACAAAATTCAAGGATCACGACTTAAAATAATTCCACAACGTAAAAAGCTAAAAGGAAGCACCGTAAGAGAAGCGACGTAGAGACGAAGAAGAAGACAAAGACGAAGCAGAAGAAATGAGTGAGAGAGAGAGAGAGAGCTGTAAAAGAGGAGTGAGTGCTTCGGAGTAGAGAGAGAGAGCCCTAAGCCGCCAAAATCCCTAAAAAACTTCTCTTCTTCCCCCTTTTCAATTTTGCCGTTATTGGTATTTTTTAATTTATTTGTTTTCTAGAATTACACAAATTGTTGACCCAATTATATGCTGACGCGTGTATCAATCCAATGTTTTGTCGTATTTTGTTTAAGATTTAAATAAATATAATTAGAGGTTGCATGAATATATTAGTTTCTTTGACCGAGAAGAAAGAAAATCAATAGTAGTCAAAGCAAAATGTGTAGAGAGTAATAATGTAAACCCCTAAAGATTTGGTTCCCTAAATTTTTCTCAGAGAATAATAAATAACCAAAAAAAAAGAGTTAAAAGAAATGAAAATATTATAAAAGTGAAATGTGCAACTGGTAACCAAAAAAAATGTCTAACCAAAGACACCTAACCCAACCTGTTATGACTCTTCTTCTTCCTCTTCTTATACATTCTTCTTCTTCTTCTCCAAATTTGCAGCGACAGTTCTTTGCTTATGCTTCCACGAAGGAATCTTACCGGGAAATGCCCACCGCAGCAACCGTTCCCACGAGTAGCAGATGAGGAACATAAGTGAAGCCCAGAGGAGAAGCTTATCCCTCAGACCTTGAGGTAAAGGTACCAGCTTCAGCGAATCGTTCAGGTCCCTAAACAGATCAGAGGCAATCACCGTGAAGAACCCTGCTCCAGCAACGAGCGCGTAGAAGAACGGTTTGTTTTCCCTGATACTTTGGTTAAAGGGATGTCCCATGTAGTTTACAGCAAAAGTTGCCACCTGAAGCATCATGCTCACCATGTACGACACTGTGTTCACCAGATTAGGATGGAATGTTGCATCCGGTTCGATGCATTCCTCGGGCATGTGTTTCTCAGCTTCCTTCACCGAGTAGATCAAGAATGTCAAGTGAACTGCAAACTGTCCTAGCAGAGAGAGGAAGAGGTACAAGGAGAAGACACTCGGGTGGGGACGTTCTGCAGAGAGAGTTGGGAGCGGTTTGGCGTGAGAAATGAAGAGGAAAAACGCAGCTGTTAATACTCCGCTGATGGTAGCTTGGACATCACCCAGCTTCACACCGTCTAAGTACATCACACTTAGGACATAAGCTGTGGCGAGACAGTTGAGACCAAGAATTTTGAACATCTGAAGAGTTGTCACAAGTGTACTACGACCTTGTCGGATTATGTCTGTCACTGGGGCAACCGACGCATGTTTAGCCGTGAAAGGAGATGCCATTGATGCATCCCCAAGTTTGACTACTGGAGCTGACCGGCCATCGCCATCATCACTATTTAGTTCGTCCATCATCTTCTTTAACTTTTGTCTCTGCATTTCCGCAGCAGTTAAGTGGCGGTTCTGGGGCACGACTTTTCCTTTTGATGATCCTTCCCCATTCTGCATTGCGGTTTTGCTTGCTGATTCTAATGGCAGTTTGGACTTTTTTGACTTTGACTTTGTATCATCTTTAGATGTTTCCGATGGAGATTTTCCGCTTGGCGAGGGAGGTATAGTATTCAGTAAGGCAACTCCAACATGGGCCTTGAATTGTGAACAAAGAAAAAACAAATCAAAAGAAAGAAACAAAGCAATTATGCATCATTTGTTTAGCATCTGATATTCTAAAGCTAAATTCTTATGTCGTACCTGCTTTAATGCTCCAACATCATTCGTCCCGTCCCCGCACATCAGAGTCCCCCTTCCTACTGCTTTGAAGGTGGTTAATATCAGCTCCTTCTGCTGGGGAGCAACTCTTGCAAAGACCTGAAAAGAAAAATGGTTAAAGCTTCAGACTACTCTTTATAGTTATTAAGAAATGCTAAACCAAATGATAAGGATTACAAGGTGTATTTTACCTTAACAAACGGAATGACTCGCAAAACAGCAGATGTTGCCTGTAGCATTTCAATGCTGTCACCTCCAATGCATAAATCATAGTTCTCAGCAAGGGTTTCGATCTCTTTGTCACTGGAAACAAAAAAAAACCAGATTATCATTTCTCAGCCAGAAGCAGAAGGACGGCACTGAAAGAAAGCACTGAAGTGTCAGATCTTTTCTACTTGAGCAATCATCATAACAGAGTATAGGACTTCAAAGATAAAACACTTAACCGCACACATACTTCAGTTACACCTGTAGGTTATGATCTCAAAGATAAACACATACTGCCGTTTCGTGTGACTACCTAAGACTGTACAAGATGAGGAGACAAAGATGATTTAATTCTGCAATAACACTAATTAAGATTGACTGCACCTGTAGGGTATGATCTCCTTCTCATCAGGTGACACCCACTCATATACTTCACCAGTCCTTGATCGACCAAGAATTAAAACTGGGTTTGACACAATATGCACTTGGCTTGCAACATGACATGCTGTCAGAGCTTGATCACCAGTTATCATCACCTAGAATCATGAAAGCAAAATCAGGCACTGCATATCTCAGTATATAAGAAATAATAAGCACCCTGCAAAACAAAGACAGGATAATCTCTAATCTGTGCTCAAAGAAATTTTTAGTAATTGAATAATGGGATATAGCTGCTTTGCAGGTAATTTGATCTGAGTGGAAAAGCATCTGAGCAGATAAGAGAGGCCCACTAATCTATATTTGTGCATTATGAGATACAAAGTATGAATTACCAAATCATGGGATGCATTCCTCAACTCCAAGAGAACGGTGGCTGAATCTGATCTAATGGGGCAGTTGAAGACCTGTGATGCATGATTCCGCCATTATGAACCAATGTTGGTTGATACCATATCATCAATAATAGTTCAAACACATGAAGAAGATAAAGCTCGATAAGAGCATAAAGCATTATGCCATTACCGCAAACCCAGCAAAAGTAAGATCACTCTCAACAGCATCTCTGTCCAAGTCCCTAACTTCACTGACCTGGTTGTCATTATATAGAATACGTGTAAGGTCAAACTTAAAAGCATGTGAGCAGAAGCTTGCATAATTCAGAACAAAACGTTGCTGGCAATTTCTCTAGTCAATTACAAATAGAACAATTCAAGAGGGGCAATACAAATGCACAAGCATAGATAACTAACTCAACACACAGACATAGGAGCCCAGATTTCTGACATAAATTTAGATTGTACATTGGACATTCACACAGAAGTTCTATTGTCAACGTTTCTAAGGCGAACTAATGACACAACTGTCTAGATAAAACATTATCAATCATGATTTAAGAAGGCAATACATTAATGAGAGCTTGGTTAACTACCATCATATCAGGAAGTCGTTTAAAAGCAAGAGCTAGAACCCGAGATCCTTGGCGTGTGTATCTTTTATATGTTTCAATATATGATGCTGGCACGTCCACAAGCCTATCTTGGATGGTCTCTGGTGCACCCTGACAGATAAATTAAATATAAGCATCCAACAATTGGATTTACAGATAAAAACTTAATGCACGAGAAGGATGTATTACACAGACCTTCACAAACACAAAATATTCTTCCTGTATACGAACGATAACTGACATTCTTTTCAGATGGGAAGCAAAATGGTATCTTTGCATAATCTGCACTGAGTCGCCATTTCCTCTGCAGCAAATAACAAATTACAATGTAAAAACCTTCTTCATATGTGCCCATAAGGTACTTTAAATAGATAATACAAAAAATTACCAAGTCTCAAGGCTAAGCTCGTGCCACTATATTTTCAAGGTTAATATAACTAGAGTGTAAGTTATTTAGGGGGAAACCAATAAGGGGCAATTGATAACAGCTTCAAAGAAAGTGATGGGTACACAACATGGCAAGACACAAAATGAGGAGTCGAAAAATATTGAAGCAGAGACTAGAGCACTATTTCAGGTAATGTTAATAGTTAATACTATTAACGTTTTCTATGTTAGCTTTATAACACAAAATCCACAATAAACTGCATCACATGGAGACATCAATCTTTCATCCACGCTGCCCAGACAGAATGTCCAAATATGTTTAAGAAACCATTATACTAGAAACAGTTATCATTTTCTCTTAGTCCATATACTCAAATTCCGTACACATAGCATTCACAAGGCTAAATAGTCATCATAGACAAAGAATCAGAACAATAAGATAACCTATTAAAAAAGTAAATAATCACCTTCTGGGCAACGCCTTTTCATCAGATTTGTAACTCCAGTCAATTCCTTTAAGTGCAGCCTTCTCAAGAGGATCACCAACCTGTAATTATTGAAAGACAAGGTTAAACATTACAGATTTTGTATTGATGATTAATGTTGCAAAAGCACAGTACAAGATTTAACATGTGTGAGTACTTGTACACTAACTTTCATTTCAAAGTTTCTAAAGTAAGAAGTATACAACCTGGTCATAAAAATCTGAACATAACGCGTGCATAGATAAAAAAAGCCCGGAGGATAAAAAATTCGACATACGCACAAATAAAAGTTTTCCCAAGCCCAAAATCAGGAACAGCAGCAAACTTGATACCGGAAAACATAGTTTCTCTATGGTAAAAGATAAATACAAAAATTAACAGTGTGCCCATACCAGCTTGTTGTCTACAAAGACCAAGGCGTGACAAGATGCCAAAATCTCCAATGTGCGTACCGGAACCTTGCTCATATCAGTCTCTGCTTCTTCAGAATCAGACAAGCCCCCAACTCCTCGAAACTCCTGTGTAGCAGCAATGAAATGAGTTTACAATAAACAAAACCAAGCATGCATGCCCAAAACTTTCTATTGCCCTTACCATATCGTCTGACGTGAGTGTACCAGTCTTATCAAAACAACACAAATCGACCTGTCACCAAAGGGAAATTGCGACACTAATCAGACAACATTTCAATCAAGAACGAGTACTCTTCCTTGCAGAGTGCTGAAGACTCAACATCTAAAGTTCTTAAGACCAAAAGATAGTCAAATAAAACACAAAAGCTACTACCTTCCCGGCAAAAGGGATCCTAAAAGGTTCTGTGCAAAATATGCCCCGACGTGCAAGAGCAATTAATGACGTATTGACAGCGATGGATAACTCCATAGGCAATTCGGGCGGAATCACTGAGGTAATGATAAGTGAACAGCCTAGCAAGAGCTTATATTTGCTCCTTGTGGGATCCTCGAGACCCTGCAGAGGAATTCTTCATTACTAGTTTAAATAGACATATTTCTTTGAATAAGAACCTTAAACAAAAAAATTGTACCTTTACAAGAACATAACCCGCAGCTATCACAGCAAATACAACTAGAAATAATATAAACAGACCACTCTCCCAGCTGTTTGCAGTAACCTATTATCAAACAGATTAGAACAAACAAAATTTTTGAACATGCTGAAAATGAAACAACAAATAAAGGAAAGATCTCTAACCCTCTCTGTAGAAAACAAAATTGTTCGCATTAGTTTTCCTTGGCTTGTCTCAAATCCAGTTCGGAGAACAACAGCTAGACAGCCACCGTCAGGGGTTTTCAGCGAGAAGGACTGACCACAAACATTAATCAGTATGTAAGTATGGAACACAGGTTTGGAGAAAGTATGGGAAATGGTTAATATTGCTGAGACAGAAATACCTTGTCAGGTGAATGTTGCAAGATCTTGGTCCCACCAAATAAAACATGATTCTTATCCCTTTTGATTGATAATTTTTCATCAGGTCCTTGGCCAGAAATTGGGACCTATAATAGCCATCATACAGTCTCAGTGAAACATAGGCCACTAAAAATATGGACCTTATAGTGCAAGGGTCTAAAAAATAAATAAACAACGACTCATAGTTTCTAACCAGGCTAAAACCTATTACACAGCTGCTGACAAGTACGATAAAACCTAGTATCTGCAATGTTACAATTCTGAATTTTTTAAACCCTAACGTCCGGAAGCATGAATTTGGAAATGAAGCCCATATAGCAAACAACGACGGTGGAAAGGAAGTACCTTCCATTGGGGAGTTGACTCGCCTGTCAGAATGGCTTCATTTACAATGGCACTTCCTGCCAGTAAAAGCATGTCCGCTGGCACTGTCTTATCTTCTCCTCCAGTATGAGTTGAAGGTCTTCCAATAGACACAACATCTCCTGGTAGCAGATCCGTACCTACGAGCTTCGCCCACCTAAAACTTGATTTATTCAGACACAGCAGATATACCAGAATGATTTATAAGGTAGTATTGGTGTTATTCAGTTACATACTTCCCACATCGATACACCATCACAGTCTGACTATCCACCCTAACACGTCTTAGTTCGGTTAATGTCTTCAAGCGACTTTTTGCCATCGTTGACTCGAACATGAAAAGCATGAATAGTGTGAACACACTGTAATACCAGAATTCATCCAAGCACCAAAGGCACACACAGAAAACCTGCAAAGAGAGGAAGAAAGACAATACTTAGAGAAACAATCTTTGAAACAGACAAAAAGAACTCTAAAATGCATGCATTATTCAGTAAACAACACCTGAAATACAAAAAATGGTTCCATGCAGTTTTCTTTCATTAGCTTCTGGAATGTAGGTTGCGGATAATCAAATCTGCAAGACGCATAAACAAGGCATCAAACCGGATAAAAGAAGAAATCCCACTTTGGATCGATTCAAAAGGAAAATGTAAGACACATTAAAAGAAAAATTCAATGCATAAATTAAGAGACGACCTAAAAAGAATTTCCAATTTCATCCATTTGACCTTATAGTGAGCTTGTGACAGACAGATGTATAGAAATTAACAAGGCGACTTACACGTTCCTTCCCCACTTCTCAGTGGCAGTGGCAACTTTAGCTTCTGTACCATGTCCAGTACATTTTAGATAATGACCAAATGTTTCCTTTGTGGGGTAAGGAAGCTTGGAAAAGACTCCCAACTCTTTTGAGTATATAAAACGCTGTTTTCTGAAGTCAAAGAAAATTTCTTCTGTGTCTGCCGAAGATGTAGAACCTGTCATCTGCAAACAGCAAAAGGCTTACACTGTTAGAAGCACGAGAGATAAGTGCATTTCAAGGCCAAAGATGATTCAAATAGTATAGGGCTTAATCCATTAAATTTTAAGCAGCGACAAAAGTCAGACACACAATATTTGGTTAGTTGGGGCAAAAACACTGAACTTTACATATGTCACCAGAACCAACTAGAAACACAGCAAGCTAGTGGCATGGAAGCAAAATCTAATTCCACTTTAAAAGCCAAACCATTAACGGAGACTCCTTCAGTAACACCTTAACTCTTGGTCAAAGGAATCTTGAAATAAACTTACTTGGGTACGAAAATGAAGAGGCACAACTTCTTTAGAACCAGAAAATTTGGCTGGGATAACTTTACACGCATCCGCCTGGTTGATATTGTTAACCTGTGAATCAACACACAAACAAAAAGCCAATATAAACCCGTAACTCATCCAAAACTTAAACAAAAGAAGGTATTCACGAGCCATCGGACTGCATGATACCTTGCTAAACTGAACAAAACACTTGAAATCCACCGACCACGCGGTGAAAAGCAAGACTAAAATGTGAGAAGCCAGAAGAGCACCAAAGACGATAGCAGCATCTGCGAAGTCTATGGTGGGAAGGATAGTAGTCAACCATACAACATATAGAATCGCAAATGGCCAAACATCCAAACGCCACGCCCAGTGTTTCTTCCTACATATATCGACCTTATCCACTACCTTCCCTCCCACACTAAAGCTCGACATCGCGAAAACCAAAACCTAGTTCCGCCGTTAAATCGTCTCAAAAAGCTCCTTCGAGTTCTTTCGCGCACAAACGTTTTACAGTAGCAGACTAGCAATCAAATCCCACAGAAAGAAAAATCAGAACTCAGATGGAATTTGAGAAACGGAACAATGAAACGAGAAAGCTACAAGGATTTTCCTCGGTTCCAATTCTATTCAACAAAATCGAAATCGTGCATCAGATCCAAAGAAACCTCACTGATATCATCGATGGAGAAGCAGATCTAAGGGAAAGAGACGAACCTTGAAACTGAATTAGCTCGAGTCGAAAGGGTTTGTGGAATCCGATAGTAAGCCCGATCGAATGACGGGAAGCAGAAGGGATCTCTTTATGTTTGTCTCTCACGATTGGTGATGAATCGGATCCGGGTTTGTATCCATTGCGGGTCTACTTTTATTAGTTTAATTACAACAAACACTAGCAAGAAAAAAACTTATTTTTTGTCGGTGTTAGCATCTGGTTCTATGGTGTAGTGGTTAGCACTCTGGACTTTGAATCCAGCGACCTGGGTTCGACTCCCGGTAGGACCTTTCTTTTCCTTTTTCGCAGCACACGTCTCAAGCCATTAACTCTCTTACTTAAACCCAACCAAGAGTTCCTTTTTATCAAATGATACTGCATTTACAAGTTTGATTCAAAGAGTTCTCTTATGACTCCTACTAACAAACTCTTTGTATATTTGAATCCTATAGTAAAAGGTTTTGGATAAATTGGTCAATAAGTTACAACACAAGGTACAATCACAATGGGTAAATCCCTTCTTCTTCTTCTTCTTTCTCAACTACTACTAACACTATTGTAACTAACATGCTACACTCAACAAACAAAAAACATCAGAGAAAAAAAGCTTCAGACATTACAAGCTTACATTGCTATGGCTAGTCATAAAGAAACATCACCACTCTTGTTAAACCAATCAATCCATCATGAGAACTCCTTCCCAAGCTTCTGTATTGCACAATACATCTTCCTTCTAGATCCAACAGCATTGATCCCCATGTCCTTAAGATCCTCCAATGTCAACAATGGCAACACTTGTTCATCGACTTCATGCATCTCAAACATTGGCCAATACCTTCCTAAACCTAGCTCCTGCAGCCATAGTTTCACTCCTTGTCTTCCTCTTCCTCTTCCTCTTTGCCAATCTCCTGAATACTCAACCTCCTCGTGCCTTCTCCTCCGATTCTCATCTTTTGTTGGGCTCTCTGAATCTTCTCTGCTGAAATCACGAAACCCTTCTTCCAATTCTTCTTCATCATCATCTTCTTCTTCTTCTTCTTCGTCTCCGCCGCTGAATTTCTCATCTGCTCCGTCTCTAGGTTCATCGATTTTCGTCGCCCAATTCGTCCGGGCTCGCTTCGCCGATGCGGTCGCCGTATCTCCGCCGGATGATTTAACCCATTTATTCACCCGCCAACTCCCGACTGCAATCGGATCTTCATCTAGGGTTCCGATGTTGTCATACCCAGAGCTCAAATTCGTTAGGGTTCTAATCCTCGAAGAAGATGACGACTTTCCACTCTGATTCGACTCCTTTCTGTTACTACCCGGTCTCCATTTCGGCCGCCGCACGTGCGAATCGTACGCCGAGTGTTGATACTGCTCACCGCCGCCACCGCCAATATCTCCTAATCGAACGCTCGGTCTTCTCAATCGTTTGGAACCCACCATCACTCCGGCTGAAACGGCGGCGGATGTTTCCGGCGCTTCAACAGAGGTTATCGGCGTCGGAATAAAACCGCCGTTAGTAAAGTGACCTTCCACTGACTGCAACTCCGCCATGAAGAGGAAGGCAGAGAGAATTCAAGAAGGCGGAGATAGTAAGTCTCAGTTTCTCACTCTGGAACCATGTCTTGAAGAAGAAGAAGGAGATTTGTTTACTCTCTTTAGGTTTATCTGTAGAAAAATGGAATCTTGGGATGCGAGACAGAAAGAATCGTGTTGAGGAGGAAAGGCGAAGAGAGAGAGAGAAGAGAAATGCCATAAAAATAATGCAACTCAAAGGTGGACACGTGTCTAAATACAACAGTAGACACGTTGTATCTTTCCTTCTTTTAGAGACTGTGGCCCAACTAAAACGAACGGCAAGATGTTCTAATGAGGAACATGCAAACGGCAGGACTTTCAAGTTACATTTGTGCGCATGGCGCGTGGTATCGCCGCCCCTAAAACCTCTTCCGGTCTCATCCTCAGAAACGTAGAACCCTAAACTTCTCTGCATCATTTCTCAGCTACTCATACAGATCCACTAAATCAACTGGTCGAAGATTGAAAAACCAATTATGAAATTTTGAATCTTTTCAATTTCAATGGCAATTTCAAGTGTGGGTTTCGCTTGCAGATCGTATTTCCCCGTTCGTACTCTTCAGTTCCATTGCTTATGGAAGGTGAGCGACTCGTTTTAGTATTTATATGAATCGAATAATACAATTGCGTAATCAATTTCTGCTAATTTGGTTGTTTCGCTCTCAGATTCGATTCAACACCATTGCTGCTGCAGCTGAGATAATGGATGAGCCAGATGATTTCGCCAAGGTTTCTGATGTGTCGACAAGTAAGTTATATCCATGAGTTTGCTGAATTTATTCATGTAGTCATTGTTTTTCCACGTGCATAAACAGAAGAATGTTAGGCTGATGAAGCTATTGCTAGTCTTTTGTGTGAAGTCAGTGTGTTAATTCAAGCTTTTTAGCTGGAGCTGTTTCGATTTGTTTCTTTATGGTTTAGCTTGTTTTGATTCATATTGCATAATCGTATCAAAGGGTCGGAAGGGGACCGTGAGTGGAAGCAATTGAATTCGAAAGACCTTGGAATAAGCAGTTCAATGATCGCAAAGCCCACGAGAAAAGTGCTTAATGGCCTTAAGAGTAAAGGTTGATGCTTAATTTTTGAAAACTCTATTTCAACAACTATGCCTCTGTCTCGTAATTGGTTTTGATGAAATTTTATCTTTGTTTTCTGTAATGTGTAGGACATGATGTTTACCTTGTGGGAGGTTGTGTACGGGATCTTATTCTGAAGCGGACGCCAAGAGATTTTGATATACTTACATCTGCAGAACTTAGAGAGGTTGTTCATTATTGTTCTCACTGAATAGTGAATACATACCCCCCCAATCTAATTTTTTATTTTTTTTCTTGGCATCAATCGTGTTTAGGTGGTTCGGACTTTCTCGAGATGTGAAATTGTTGGAAGAAGGTTTCCTATATGTCATGTACATGTTGGGGATGATATAGTAGAGGTTTGTTTTCTAACTGGTTTATTCATTTCTCAAATGTACAATATAGACGTGGCAAACACAAAAGCTCTAGTTTTAATCTGCTTTTCGTTTTTTATTTTGGTCCTGGACTTTCTTTCATTTGAGTAGGTTTCCAGTTTTAGTACCTCTGCTCAGAATTCCCTCAGGAACATGATGACTGAAGTAAAAAAATCGAGTGGCTCAGATGGTGACGAGGACTGTATTCGTTTGAATAACTGTTTGCAGCGTGATTTCACTATTAATGGGTATCTTGTTAACACTTCAATGGTTTCCTCTTTTTTTCTTTTGCATCCCAAATTCATCAGTATTTTGTGGATTCACATAGTTTCTTCGTCCTTACGGCTTTTGTGTGTTTACACTGTTTTTGCGTATCTCAGGTTGATGTTTGATCCATATTCCAAAGTCATATATGACTATCTTGGAGGAATAGAAGATATTAGAAACGCTAAAGTGTGAATGTATTCCACTCTAATTTTCCTTCAGATTTATTTCAGAACAAATCCTTTTGTGATAAAAATATTTATTCTCAGTGTGGTTCTACAATCACAGGTCCGAACAGTGATTCACGCTGGCACATCTTTTCAACAGGACTGTGGTAAGTTTGGTTAAAAGTAAAATGATTCTTATGTGTCACCTCTTAAGACTTTACTAATAAAAACTTAACATGCTCATCATTTATTTTTCAGCTCGGATTCTTCGTGCAATAAGAATTGCTGCACGTTTAGATTTCAGAATTTCCAAGGAAACAGCTCATTTTATTAAGAACCTTTCTTTCCTTGTACAAAGACTTGACAGGGTAGGCTTACATCACTTCATCGATCCCCCAAAGAAACATATGCTTGACGTTTTGTGTTAGCCTAAATTACGTTCATGAATGATTCGGGCTCAAATGTTCAGGGAAGGATCTTGATGGAAATGAATTACATGCTAGCGTATGGATCAGCAGAAGCTTCTATAAGATTGTTATGGAAATTTGGGATACTAGAAATTCTTCTACCAATTCAGGTTACTTTCAATCAAGGTTTCACACGGGTCTCTTTGTTGGGACTTATTATTAATGTTTGTCTATCTAAATTTGATTTCGCAGGCAGCTTATCTTGCACGCAGTGGTTTCAGGAGACGTGACAAAAGGACTAACATGCTTCTGGTGAGAAGAAATGCGTCACTTATAGATAGTTGTAGACGTGTTTGTTACTCAGAAAATCGAGTCAAGAAACTGAAACCGAATATTCTGTAATTGCAGTCCCTCTTTGCTAATTTGGATAAAGTCTTAGCGCCTGATAGACCTTGTCACAGCAGCTTATGGTAAAGATAAATCCTCATCCGAAATCACATCTCGTTCTTTTCTTTTTGTTCTTATGGTATTATATAACATCCGGAAATTAAAACAGGATAGCAATCTTGGCGTTTCACAAAGCACTTGCTGATAAACCCCGGAGTCCTTTAGTGGTTGCTGCTTTTAGCCTTGCAGTCCATAACTGCGGAGATATTCTAGAAGCTGTGGAAATCACAAAGAAGGTCACTAGGCCACACGATAGAAGCTTCTTCGAGCTACTGGAGCCCAAGGAGGATCTCGACTTCGAAACCCTGGTGGATGAGGTCATGGATCTCGATGTATCAATCAAAGATGCGTTAAACCAGATGACTGATGGGTATTATATTTCTAAAGCTATGGCGGCTTACCCTCAAGCACCCTATTCCGATTTGGTAATAAGCCTCTGAAAACTTTCTTTTACCATAGGTCACTTATGAAAGGTGCGAGAAATCTATGTCCTAACTCTTGTTTGATATTGTGATTAGGTGTTTATACCGTTGCAATTATACCTTAGAGCAGGCAGAATCTTCCAATGTGTGAAAGAAGAGAACGAAATGGGAGTCGAGGCGAAGCGAGGAAGCAAGATCGAATATGATTCGTTATACTCGGGACAGATCTCGGAGATTCGGCATGTATTTGCGAGGGTTGTGTTCGACACTGTATTTCCTTTAGACCTAACTCAAGAAGAAGCGTGAAAGTGTCTTTTTATCTTTTGATCGCTATAAAGCTTGGGACACAAGGCTTTCAAGGAATCTCTTTTTTCTGAAATTGGAATCTTCTCTTTGGCGCGCACGGAGTTCGCTTGTTCTTTGTAGTTATACATGCGAAATGACAAATATGCCCCTGTGATTTGCATTTTGCAATATACGTTAGTGTGTTGTCGGGAAAAAAATTGATGTATTAATAAGGAGTGATTATTTAGCAAAATGTTGTTTTTTTGGGTTAAATATTAGCAAGATATTATTTCGATGAGTAAATCACTTTAAAATAGAGAAATTTAGAAGTGAAAGTTAATAAAAACATATTTGTCATAATATAATGTATATTTCCTTTTGTAAAAAATGTTGAAGTTAATCAAAATTAGTTTTTAATGTTTAATTCTGTAAAAAAATTTCTCTACAAAAGAAAAAACATCGCTTATCGTGTAAATAATAAAAGTTATGTACATTAAATAAATACATCTAGGCATATTTAATTAATTAAGATCTAGAGTTGACTATTGGGTCATAACAATAAAAATCAAATCTAGCGTTGACTATTGGGTCCCATATTTTCCTGCGCTAAATCTCGCGCAAAATCGCATGACGCATCATGTGCTTCTTCTCCGCAATAAACGCCGTCGTTTCAAAGTCTTCTTCGCAAACTTTTTTTTTTTTAACTGCTTCTTCCACAAATGAAAACAAAATCTCCCTTTGATAAAATCTTCCTCTGTTCACTCTCTGCGGAAACGAATTTGAATTTCTGACTGATAATCGAAAGATGGATCTGAGGAGAGCGAGTAGCCCAGTGTACGGCCGACAATATAACGGATCGTCGGAATCGAGGTCGCCGTCGATGTCTCCGGCTCATCCCAAGCAGCTTGGTGGTCTTGGTGGTTTCTCCACCGTCAAACGGACGCAGAATGTAGCTACTAAGGCGGCGGCTCAACGTCTGGCTAAGGTGATGGCCTTACAGAACACTGACGATGAGGGAGACGATGATGATGATGATGAAGATCATGGATTCAAATTCGCTCCTCCTTCTACCGCCAGTAACTTACCGCCGATCTCCTTCGCTCGCCGTAACCGATCAAAGTCACCTGCGGTAAAGATTCCATGATTCAGATTCTAGGAAACTGATAGGATATGTGTTTAAGTTGGTGACTGACTCAGTGATTCTGATTGTGAGATTGAGATTTGGCTTCTGGGTTTTAACATTTTCGTTCACTGAGGCTATTTAGTGTCTTTTTTCATTTTATGAATTGACTAGCTAGGTAGAAACACCACCGAGCAAGTGACTTCAGTGCGTTCTTCGTCGGCGGGAAGGCCGTCGACGTTTGGTAGATCCACAGCTCCAAATGCGTCTCCTATTTGGATGCCGCCTAAGCCGTCGTTGAAACCTCCGGCAGCTATTCATCCATTTGATCCTCCGTTTCAAGACAGAGATCATAGGTGAAGAAGATATTCACTTAAGTTGCTTATTGGAATTTGTCAAGACTCAAGAATAGTTCTTTCGTGTAGTTTTCTTGTTTTATCAAGCTAAGCCAGTAGGCCGCGAACTCTTTGTTATATAATTCCGTAAATTCATCGTTTTCAGATATTTTGGAGATGTCCCGTTAGTAGATTCGAGAGATAAGGGATATCAGCGGGAAGCTTCAGCTCTTCGTGATGAAGTATGTGGACACTTCCTTTTAAAATGTGGATTGAAGTTAATTTTAATAGAAAGTGAAGATTTTGACTTGAGGGTTGACTCGGTGTTAATTGCAGCTGGATATGCTACAAGAGGAGAATGAGAATGTATTGGAGCAGGTGTGGCGTCTTGTCATTTGAATTGTTTTCATAAATAATAAACAATTCTCCACTGTATTTTTGAGACATTTATTCTGTATTACAGCTTCTTCGTGCAGAGGAAAAACGAGAGGAAGCAGAAGCCAGGGCTAGGGAGCTGGAGAAACAGGTTTAGATCCAGTGGGAATTAGTAGTCCATCTTTGCTGAACTTGATCTTTAGATTTTTGAGAGAAAACCGTTCTTAGCTTCCTTATAACTCTTTCTTGAACATAGTCATTGAAATCAGCCTCTTGCCTTGCATCTTTATTCTGCATCTTTCGGTATGTCTAGTGAGAATATGTAGTTACATACCATATGTAAGTTTACTGAACCAAGTGGAAACATTTAGTGTGTCTGATTAAACAAACATATGCAAATGCAATGACGTTATATTCGCTGATATGAGTATTATTAGAATTAGCAACACACCAGATGAAGATGCAGACAGTTTTGAGTCCATATACACATGCAAATGCAATGAACTTATACTCTATGTAGATTTCATGGAATCTGCATACTTTCAAGAAATTTTTGTTAGAACCACAAGTAAGTGTTGACATCTTTTGAAAATTCCTTTTTTTCCTTGTCCCAAAAGGTTGCTTCTCTTGGAGAAGGAGTTTCTCTGGAGGCCAAATTGTTAAGCAGGTGGGAGTCTGAGACCTCTTCTTCTTTTCCTTTTCCTTTTTCTTTATTTTTCTCTTTTAGAAGATACGGCAGTAGTTACGAGGCTATTGATGAATTGTGTTTTCCTTCAGGAAGGAAGCGGCATTGCGCCAAAGAGAGGTTAGTGTGTGGAGGAATAAAGTCTTTATCTTCTCTCTAGTCAAGCCTACTATTCCTGTGCCGCATTAAGTCAATGATAGACATTTTTGTCGAAGCCTAGCAATTTAAAATGAATGGCTGACATAATGGTACTGGTACCTGATTCAGGCTGCTCTTAAGGCTGCCAACGAGAAAAAAGATGGGAAAAAGGATGAAGTTGTTTCACTCCGTTCAGAACTTCAGGTAAGCTTTACTGTTATTCTGGTTCCATATTATGCGTGATATTCTGATCTGCATGATGAATTCACGTCTTTACTTTCAGATCCTGAAGGACGAGGCTGCAACAGCAGTGGAGCGGCTTCACGAAGCAGAGTCAGAAGCAAAGGAGCTCCGTACAATGACTCAAAGAATGGTTTTAACACAGGACGAGATGGTAAGTTGAGGAATCCCTAGTCTCAATATCACTCACGTTTGAAGATTTCTGATTGTATGGAAAATACCATAATCTAGGAGGAAGTAGCCTTGAAGAGATGCTGGCTTGCCCGGTATTGGGGATTGGCAGTACAGCATGGTAAGTCCTGCATCCATTTTGTTACGGTGTTACACTTCTGAAATTGAGATTGTGTTTCTCCTTTCTCTAATATAATTTAAAGGCTTATGTAGTTGTGGTGACTGGTGAGGTAGTTTATTCACCAAAAGTCTTAGATATCTTATTTTTTATGGCTTCCGTGTGAAGGTATTTGTGCTGACATAGCACCATCTAGGCATGAAAAATGGTCGGCTTTGGCTCCTCTTCCATTTGAGCTGGTCATATCTGCAGCACAAAAGGCCAAAGAGTTATCTCGGGATGAAGGCTAGTCTAAATATTCGCTATAAATCTAAAATGACTGTGTTTTCCCTGATACTGTTGTCTGCATCTTCTATATTTATCAGTCTTTGAAATTGATCAGGTGGGACTGATCAGACCAAAACTGCTAGATTTTTAAGTGATCTAACCGGAGAAGGAAATATTGAAAGTATGCTTTCAGTTGAGATGGGTTTGAGAGAGCTAGCTTCCTTAAAGGTATCTACCCTTGTTTCCAAATCGATGTCACCTACCTTACTTCGTTTCTTATATCACAATAAAATTTAGGTTGAGGATGCCATTATGCTTGCATTCGCCCAGAAGAGAACACCGTGTTTGGTTCGTCAAGGTATGTATTCATCAAGTAGTACACGATGATAAGTATAGTCTGTTTTTAGTAGTCTTGAAATGTTGAACGATTGATAGTCTGCTGTGATACTCACTTTAAGTTGTTCCTTACTCCTATAAACGCAGTGCATTGACTGATATAAACCTATTTTTATCTGTTTCTATATCCCTTAGGAATTAGTGTTTCCGAAAGTGATGTCTTCCCGACTTTTGCAGTAAAGTTCTGTTTTCTCTCATCTTACAGATTCGAAAGGCCAACGAGAACTCAGATTCGTAGAGACATACGGTAAGAGAAACGTGCCCCTAATCAGTAAGAGACTATGGACTCTGTAGTAGAAACCAAAGATTTTGCCAAGTTCATAATAGCATCATGTCGACAGAACCAAACTTCGTAAAATTCTTACCGCTATCATATTTCTCGAATGCAGAACTAAATGAAGGGGAAAAAGAAGATGTTGCCTTTAAGCAGGTATTTTCTTTATGCTTGTAACTCATTAAACTCTAAAGCTTCTTCTTTTGCAACTTGTTCATGAATCAGTAGGACAAGTCCTGCATGTTCTTTGATGATCAACCACATAGATAGTAAGATACCAACTTATTGGTATGATGTGGGTTTCAACAACTAACTATGAAAATTTGTATTGGTGCATCTCTTATATGTAGAGTCCTCTCTTCTTCTTTTTTCCGCCGAGTCCTCTTTAATCAACTAGTATCATAAAATTGCAGGCATGGCTGATGTACTTCTGGGGTAGAGCCAAGCTGCACCGTGTGGAAGAAGACATTGCTGATGAACGTCTCCAATTTTGGATTAGCCGTTGTGGAGGAAAATCTCCAACTTCTAACGATGCTGTCGACGGTAAACAAACTTCTTTAGGTTAAGTTTATACCCCCTAGTATCACATCAAGGCTAAAACTTGTTCTCATTTTACAGTGGAAAGAGGTTTGTTAGAGCTAAGGAAACTAGGAATAGAGCAACAACTGTGGGAAGCTTGTCGAAAAGAAACCGATCATCTTCTTCCATCTTCATCCCCTACTTCTACTCTCTCAAATCACAACCTTGACTCCTAATATTTAGCATTCTCGTTTATATAACAGAACTTGGGATAAAACAAAAACATCTTAAAGTATTGTAACATGTTAAGTATTAAACCCCAAAAGAGAGAGAGAGCTAAAAGTCTAACCATTTCTGATAATAAACACATGTTGTCGGGGAGATAACACCGCCGGGTGAACATAGCCCTATATGCGGACAAACCCCGCAAGGGACAGAAGCAAAAGCTCCAACTCTTGCTTCACCATTGCCGGACTTTTTATCGGTCAGTCTGTAGCAAATTTCGCCGATCTTTGTAGCTGCAAACTCATCAAGTCCAGTGCTTTTCACCTTCATGATAACATTATCCAAAACCAAATTGTCAAGTATATTGATGGTCTGATCTTTAGTCAACTTCTCCTGTTCTGTGAAATACCTACAAAAAAAATCCAAAGTAATAGCCCTGTTCTTGCGACTCTTGAGTATCAACACACATTTCATCTTGAGATCTTCGATTTTGGAGATATCAAGAGCTCCATCAGTATACCAATCTCCACCTGTTAGTTCCTTACAAGGCTCGAACCCGGCAGCAAGATAGTGTTTGATCCCTTTGTTGTTCATGTTTGGAATCTCTTTGATCAGACCAGACTTCTTGAGAGAAGTGATTGATCGAGTTACGATTGTATGTATGATCCCTGTCTCTATTTTCAACTCGGAGTTTGTCGCTCCCCTTCCTTCCTTGCTCCGAATCAAATCGAAAAGCTTCTTCTCCTCTTCATTTAAACCAGCCATCGATGACTTTGGCTCCGGACGTTTGCGTTTATTCATCTATGTACAATGCCCACCAAATCAAAAATCGAAACTTTAAAGATGCAATTTTGTTTACTCATCTCCACAATGCCCACCAGATCAAAAATCGAAACTTCAAAGATACAATTTTGTTTACTCATCTCTACAATGCCCACCAAATCAAAAATCGAAACTTTAAAGATGCAATTTTGTTTACTCATCACTATAATGCCCACCAAATCAAAAATCGAAACTTCAAAGATGCAATTTTGTTTACTCATCATCTCTACAATGCCCACCAAATCAAAAATCGAAACTTTAAAAGATGCAATTTTGTTTACTCATCACTACAATGCCCACCAAATCAAAAATCGAAACTTTAACGATGCAATTTTGTTTACTCATCTCTACAATGCCCACCAAATCAAAAATCGAAACTTTAAAGATGCAATTTTGTCAAACAGTGAGATACAAAGCTTTTTGATAAAGATCAGATTAGGATTTTACCTCGACTGATTCTTGGAAATGAAACTGGCGAATTTTGTGAGAGGAGCTCAGTGAAAAGAGGAGAAGCCGTAAGTGATTGCAGAGAACAAAACCCTAATAATAAAAAGAAACTAACTAAATTCTAGTTAGTTAAAATTTGCAAATAAAGTCACTAACTATGTTATATTTACAAAACATGGTGTTTAATTCACAAATATGGAAATAAGAGAGTTTAAAGAACAATTAAAGAGAAGTTTAGGGGTCTTTATCACAATTTTAATTTAAAATATTCGTCTTCTTCCTCGCGACTTGCTCTCTCTTATAATAAGGCAAAGCTGACATTTGAAGAAAAAGACATTTCCAAAAAAAATTTATAACAAAGCTTTTTCTTCAATGGCGGAATCTGAAAAGAGTCGAGATCAATTTTCTCAGGTAAATTTAATCTTCTATCATCATCATCATCTCCACTTTTCGCTATCATCATTACACCAACATTTTCTTCAAACTCAGATTTTGATTTCTTTTTTTTCTCCCGATTTTGAGATCTGATATTATCAATGGTTGTATCGCAGGAGAAAGACGAGGAGAAAGATCTCGACCTCGCTCACGAAGAGCACGAGGCTCCTCTTCCTCTTACCGTCACTTCTCGTGTAAATTACTCTTACTCTTGAGATTTCGTTAGGTTTAGGGTTCTCTCTAGTAGTAGCTTTTGGGTTTAAACAATGGAGGATCTTGTGAATTTTTCAGGTTTTGTACATGTTAGGAGATATAGCTGCTGGTCCAGCTTATAGGTTTACCCAATGGTTGGATTTAGTTCGTAAACGAAGTGCTACTTACGGATCTTCTGGATTCCCTCATCGTCTTCATCGAATCGATGATATGGTTACTAGGTTTTTAAAGACTTTATCTACTTCTTTTTGCAATTGTGCTTATGGTGTTTTGAATCTTTATGAGTGTATCAGAGAAGTTTCCAAATTAAGACATTAGCCGATTTTGAAGAATTCTTTGTGGTCTGTGTTTACGGTGATGAGGAAGAGTATGTTAACGCAATGTTAGGATCCAGTGCAGGAGAGAGGAATGCTGATCCAAATACACCACCAAGTAAGCAAACTTCGGAAATTAGTTTGTGGGAAAGGCTTGGCAAAGCTTCTATTGTTGATATCGAATCGAATTCTTTTTCGTGGAGCATGTTGTCTTCGCTTCACCATACTGAACATAGTAGTAGTACTGATCATTCTGAAGAGGACCAGTGTAAACCGCTCGAGGTAGTCATTATATGATCTTGGAGTGGTAGATTGGGGAAAAGAAGATTCCATCAACTAGACCCTTCTTCTTCTTATGTATGGTCTGCTTCTTTTTCTTGTTTTCATTCGCAGGTTACTGTGAATTCGGGGGGAGTTGTTTTCTTTGCTCTGTTCAATCATTCTAGCTCTGAAGATCCTTCTCGAAAGGAAGAAGCAGCAGCGGTTATAAAATTTTCGTCATCAAGGATGGCGACACAATCAGAACGTTTAGGTTATGAGTTTGCCAAGTGGCTAGGGGTGCAGATCCCCCAGGTGCTTCTTTTCTTTGCTTTACTTCAAAAAGTGTTGTATTGGCTCACCCATTTCATTTTCTTTCGTTTTCTTTAGCACTCTTTGTGTTTTTGTTAACGAGTAATCTTATCATCATTCGACAGGCTAGAGTAGTTCATAGCTGTAATCCCGAGTGGAACCAGATCAAAGAGGCAACTGAAAAAGCACAAGCTAAAGCGGCTTCAGAGGGAGACGAGGTTGGTGAAGTGACATGTTCAGAACTTCTGGAAGCCCTTGAGCTTAGTCGTTGTCTTCTCCTAATGAGGTGAAAGCACAAGATTCATCTTTCTTCTTTATAAATTTTCTCCATTTCTACTTCGACCAGCAACATCTTGACCATTTTTCATTTATTCGTTTTAATACTTCCAGGAAAAAAACAAAGTTTTATGTTATTAGTTATAGATTAGTATATGATAGAAAAACCATTATGTAAATTAAATTTATGAGGTAGAAACTTTGTTAATAGCAGTGGTTGAATGGTTATTTAGCCTTGCTTAAAAAGATAGTTTAATCCTAGTATAGATAATAATAAATGGATAGACATTTGTCATTGCTTAAATGGATAATATAGGCATTGACCTTATCCCACACTGTAAAATTTACATTTGTTAATGTGTGATGTTCGTATAACATCCCAATTCTAAGCACTGCATTCCCAAATTTTGTTGACAGTTATGTCCACGGGTGTCCATTGCTAGAGAGCATGAGTAGTTTTGAAACTGAAGAGAAAGCCGAGAGAGCTGCTGCAGCGCTAGGGAGAATCCTGGTGTTAGATCTTGTAATAAGGAACGAAGACAGATTACCTTGTCGTCAGCTGAGATGGCGTGGCAACCCGGCAAATCTGTTATTAACAGACAGAATTGTTTCATCAACAAAAAATCTAGAATGTTCGTTTGAAGAAGCTTTTGATTCCGCTATCAAGCGGTACCATCCAAGGGACTACCGATCCATTCAAAAGGAAAGAAGAGCTTCTTCGGTAGACAGCAGATCTAGATTGAGTGTTGGTGAACAAAGGTTGGTCTCACAGTCGTCTGACTTTTCTGATATAACCGAGTCACCTAGATCCTATGACACTGGTTTTATGAGTCCAATGTCTGATAGGTCAGCAGCAGCTGATTTTCACATCGTCACCATAGACTCAGGTGTTCCACGGCGGCCTCCTGCCGGAAAACGGGCAAGTGACCAAGAAATTTATCCCAGACTAATTGAGCTGCTTCTCAACAGTAGCCAATATTCGTCAAACTTGTTATATGAAATAACAGAAGGAAAATTAGGATCTCCCCAGGCAGAAGATGGTGAAGTAACAACTAATGTTCGATCAACTGTAGTACCACCAGTTGTACGTGAGTTTCGCAATGGTTTCCGCGCTGGTCTCAGGGATTTGCAAGAGTTTCACATATTCCTTGTCACCCTTCATCAAAAATTAGATGGGTTGCTACGGGCGTTTTTCAGTATGATGGACAAGACAATGTGCCCAGATTTTGACAGAGAAGACTTTGCTATTCCTGAATCACCTTCACAAACTCCTGTTCATGAGATGAATCATTATCCATCTCCATCGAAAGATCGGGTGCCTAGCGACAACAGCTCTGACCACAGTGAGTCAGATATGCAAAAATCAGTTCTTAGGACACCAACTTCTGAATACAGAGAAAGCTCAGATGCTAGTTCTCCTAAGTCACGGGACAGCTGGCACGGAAGATACAGTAAAGGTGGAGAATCTCTTAGCAGTCAGCGGTTGGCAGCAAAGCTCCGTGACTTCCATAAATTTGCAAAGGTTTGTCACTTCAAGCTTTAATCTATGTTTGTAATCAGAGAGAACCATTCAAAAGCTTGCACTCTTGAATGGAAATCTTAAGCCTTTTTTTGATCTCCCTTTAATCTGATCCATTTCGTGGTGCGTCTAGGTTGATGCAGAGTCTAATAAAGAACTAGACCAGTGGAATGAAACACTGCGGAGTGAAGTTATGAAACTCTGCCAAGAGAACGGTTTCAACACTGGGTTTTTTGAAGGCAGTGATAATAATAGTTGCACTGATGCTTACGAGCTAAAGGTTTTTTTTTCCTCAGCTTCTCCTCTATGTGATCGTTATACCATAAACTCTTTTTGGCAACTGAACCTTAATACTCTCTCTTGTTTGTATTCTCCTTCATGACAGGTTAGACTTGAGCATATTCTTGAGAGGATATCATTGATTTGCAAAGCAGCTAATACAGAGAAACCATCAATGATACAAGATAATCTTTTTATCGGTGGAGGATTAGCTGCAAGATCAGTTTACACTCTTCAGCATTTAGGTATAACTCATATTTTATGTTTGTGCGCCAATGAGATCGGGCAATCAGATACTCAATACCCCGATCTCTTCAAGTACAAAAATTTCTCAGTAAGTGAAAACGTATCTTACATTTTTATCTCTTCATGGTCTATATGAACCGAAGACAGTGCTGAAAAAAAATGGTAGATGCATTTATATAGATAGTGATCTCTTCTTGTGTCTTCCCTTTGACCAGATAACCGACGATGAAGACTCAAAGATCGAGAGCATTTTTCAAGAAGCTCTTGATTTCATCGACCAAGGTGAAGAATCAGGTGGCAAGATTTTAGTTCATTGCTTTGAAGGTCGAAGTAGAAGCGCAACCGTAGTACTCGCTTACCTAATGCTCCGAAAGTAAGTTCTTGAAAACAATTAATATTGCTGAAAACACGATTCAACAACAAGAAATCTCTAATTCTTCTCTTCTCATTTTGTTTACTGGTGGGGATCAATAAACAGGAACCTCACGCTTTTAGAAGCATGGAGCAAACTGAGAAAAGTCCATAGACGAGCTCAACCAAACGACGGATTCGCCCGGATCTTAATTAACCTCGACAAGAAATGTCACGGGAAAGTATCCATGGAGTGGAGACAGAGGAAACCAACAATGAAAGTGTGTCCGGTTTGTGGTAAGAACGCGGGATTAAGCAGCAGCTCTCTGAAGCTCCACCTCCAGAAATCTCACAAGAAACTGTCGTCCGGAAGCGTAGACAGTGCCATGAACATGGAGATTCAAAAGGCTTTGGAGGCTCTTAAGCTCAGCACTGGTCGTAGCTCAAGTGTTAGCACCAGTTCTTTTCAGTCTCTTTCTGGTTAAGAGAATCCGGTTTAGTTTCCTTAAAAGTCTCTCTAATTTGAACATCTTTCTGAAAAAACTAATTTAATCTTTACAAGTAAATAAGAAAGGTGTTTGATTTTACCTGAAGTTAGTTTTAACAATATGACCATTGCATCGGGTCGTGGGTCCTTAATCCCTCTAGGGCAGCTTGTGTAAGATGTTCGTCTTTAACGAACCAACCCCTTCCAATATATCCCGAACCAACGAACCAACCCCTTCCAATATATCCCGAACCTTTGATCTATTCGTTAATTCAAAAGGCTTTTACCACTTGATCAACATTTCGTTGGTTACATATCATCAGTAACATGTCATAACATTTATCTCAACTCTTATAGTAAGACTTTATCGACGAAAGTCACAACTTTTTAACAAAGCCGTTTAGATTTGTCTTTTCGCTTTAGTTTGGTAAAACTTTATGTATTCAGGTAGCTATTTAGAATTGTAAATTTTGGTTATGGAAAAATAATTGAATAGTTGCGACAATAAATGAAAGTAGAAACCATTCCCCTGAAGCAGAATGGGTCCAGGGACCAACAAAAAATGCAGCGACATGAGGCTGAGAAGTAACGAAGAGACAATGACCAAAGGTAGAACATAACACACGTATGACTTCATCCTCACTTTTCCTCTCTTTTTTAAACAAAAAAAATTCTTAGCCATAAATTCTTTTAATAAAACCTACCACCATTTTTTCTCCCTTTTTCTTTCTCTTCTTTAAAAATTTTCCTGACTTTCTACTCTTTGATCGGAGGCTTAAGTACATTGACTTAAGATTGTACCCTATGTGTATTTAAGTTTTGAACGGTCTCGGATCTGAATTGTTACCCCATAAGTTCAAACATTTAATTAAAGTTGCCTTCCGCCTTCTATGGATCCACCAATTTAATTAAAATTCCTATGTTTGGCTGTATAACTATCCACGACAACTACTTTTTTTCTTTTTACATTTTATTACCTAAAGTAGAATGAAATGAGACCAGTTTTAAATCATAATGTACTTGATGTACATGTAGTAATGGATAAAAGAAAATCATATGTGGATTTGTAAATATTTTTTTTACTGAGGAAGAAAAAAAGAAGCATATAATATAAAAATTTATACTCTATTATAATATTTAAAAATCTTTTATTGGAATGGGATTGGTTTTCGATTGGTTCGAAACCCGAGAAGCAATAGTTACTCTCTGTTTTCATATGAACACTCTTCAGAAACAAGAAGTAGAAGAAGAAGCAAAATACGAATGGGATCTTTCTCTCTCCACCGTCGTTTCTTCTTCTTCCTCCTCCTCCTCCGCCTGCGACGTTATTGGAGCTATTGAATTTGACCCGACTGATAATATCGTCGCTACCGCCGGGATTTCGAGAAAGATTCGTTTTTACGGCCTCCCTTCTCTGTTACGGACCAACGCCGCCGCCGCCGAACGAGGAGTTTCCGTCGTCGATCAAGCCACCGCCTGTGAGTATTACATATGTACGCCGGCGAAGCTTAGTAGTCTCCGGTGGAGACCAGGGTCGGGCAGTCGGGTTATTGGGTCGGGAGATTACGACGGCGTCGTGACGGAGTACGATCTCGAGAAAAGGACGCCGGTTTTCGAGCGGGACGAGCACGGAGGCCGCCGTGTATGGAGTGTTGACTACACTTGCCACGGCGGCGGAGCTGCGGTTGGAGCCTCCGGATCGGACGACGGGACTATGCAGGTGTGGGATCCGAGGTGTCCGCCGGAGGAATCTGTCGGCGTCGTTCGACCGGCGGGTATTTGCCGGAGCGCCGTTTGCTGCGTCGAATTCGAACCTTCCGGCGGACCGGCGGTGGCATTAGGATGCGCTGATCGGAGAGGATACGTTTATGATATGAGGAAACTCATTGACCCGACGTTGACTTTACAGGGTCACACTAAAACGGTGTCGTATGTGAGGTTTCTCGACGGTGGCACGGTGGTGACGGCCGGTACGGACGGTTGTTTGAAGTCGTGGAGCGTGGAGGACGGGAGCGTGATTCGCACGTACGAAGGGCACGTGAACAATCGAAACTTCGTGGGGTTATCTGTATGGAGAAACGGCGCGCTGTTCGGTTGCGGATCAGAGAACAACAGGGTGTTCGTGTACGATAGGAGGTGGAGGAAACCGGTTTGGGTACACGGGTTTGAACCGGTTGGTATAACATCCGGTTCGGAAAAGCGGTTCGTGAGTAGCGTTTGTTGGAGGCAATCAGGTGTGGACCAGTGCACGCTAGTGGCTGGGGGATCTGATGGAGTATTACAAGTTTACGTGGGCAAAAGAAAACCATAGTATTTCTCTTTACTATCTTTTTTTTAATGAATTATTAATGATATAATATATACTTTCTTCTTCTTTTTTAAAAATTAAGTTTCTTACTTGAGATTGATTTTTGATGCAATTGTGAGAGCGTTCGATATGAATTGTTTTTATTTATCAAAGATTTTTTTACTTGTTCTATGTTTTTTCTTTGTTAATCAGAATTTTTTGAGTTTTTAATCAATAAATGTTCCATATTCTTGTAAGTTTGTTATTCACCATATATTATAATACTAATCTACACGTACTACATTTAAATTTATACGCATCAAAAAAATATCAATGAACTCAAAACCAAGAAGACAAAAACCACTTGCTATAATGGTAGCCAAATGTGTAAAGTCTATTTCTCATATCACGAAAAACAATAAGATCGTATTCACAAATTTCGTGTTTGTATTCAAGTGCAAGAAAGACACTAAGATAAATTGCCGAGAGAAGAAGAAAAAAAGTGCTATAGTTTTAAAATTTTAATTTATGACAAACGGACAATGACAATTAGGCATAAGCAATTCAAGATACACAAGCAAATGTATGATTTGTACATAGTAGACATAATAGTCTTATGAGACCCAACAAAGTACAAGCTCCAATAATGACTTGCACGAGCATATAATTGAGATCTAAGTTTATAGATAAATAGTGGTGTATGGAAATTTTTTTTTTGTCAACAAGTCGGGTCACAACGGATCGACTCGGTAACCTTTAATTTCACGCAAGGGGAATCGGACCACAACATGCCGGTCCGGTGGTCTTTAAATCCCATGTATGGAGCATACTCGCACAAACGCGAAGCCGGAGTTCGAACTCTCAACCTCGGACTTATGACAATGGCACCTTGCTCACTGGACTAAAGGTCCTTCTCAATGTATGAAAAATTTTAAAAGATTGATTTAGATACATATGTTATCAAATATGGTGATTTGCATGATGTAAATCAAACTTCTAGAATAACACTACTATTGGACGGGTGAGTCTACTATTGGACGGGTGAGTCAACGGATTAAGAGAGAGAAGCGTCGAAGCACATAATAACGCTCTACTATTAGACGGATGAATCAACGGATTAAGAGAGAGAAGCGTCGAAGCACATAATAACGCTCCACAATTGGACGGATGAGTCAACGGACTAAGAGAGAGAAGCGTCGAAGCACACAAAACGATCAAAGGGATTACAATCAATTTTGGAAATTGGGGTGTTTTAGTGATTTGTTTAATGGGATATTTTTCTTACTTTGATAATTATCTGATTGTTGTAGTACACAATGTAGTCTCAAAGTTGAATTCGAGAGAGATACCAAAAACACAACATTTGAAACGTAATAAATTTAGTTGAGGGAAAATGCATAGATTTCTAATTTCGTCTATGGTAATCAAAAGTCTCAAACAAAAGGGATCACCAAACACAACATTCCAAAATCAAAAATCAAACCAAAGTAAAACTCTCCACCATACTTTTCAAAACTCTTACATTCCAGTGAATGCTTTCTTTCCCAATGCGGATGCGCCTGCTGGGATCACCTTCAGCACGTTGAACCTCACCGTCTTTGACAACGGCCTGCGATAAGACCACAAACAATCCAGTTCGTTTTACCAAACCATCGTGCCAAAAACCATAAAACTCGTTGGATAGTCGAATATTTTACCTGCATTGGCCGATGATGACGTGATCACCTTCTTTAACACGGAAGCACGGTGAAACATGGGCAGGGATATTGGAATGTCTCTTCTCATATCTGATGAGAATTAAACAATACATATTAAACGTTGATGTTACAGAATCATCGGGGATTTGAACAAAAACAAATCTTACCGTTGATACTTCTTGACAAAGTGGAGATAGTTCCTGCGGACGATGATTGTCCTCTGCATCTTCGCACTGTGGCAAGTACCGGCTAAGATACGACCCCTTATAGAGACAGTTCCAGTGAATGGACATTTCTTGTCAATGTATGCCCCTGAACCATCATAAAACACAACAAGTATGAACATTTGATTTTGAATTTACAGTTTAAAACTTCAAACATCGACAAATCGAGAACTTTCGACTATATTCTACTCCGCAACAACCAAACAAAACCTCTAACTAACAGATATCTGATTATCAAAGATCAATTTGTGAAGAGAGTGATGCAGTCAAAGTACAAATGATAATCATAAACCTCAAACACATATCGAATCAGCAAGATTCTGAAGAGATCTAACAAGAAGAAGAAGAAGAAGCGAACCTTCGATAGCTTCGCGTGGAGTTTTGAAACCCAAACCAATATTTTTCCAGAAACGGTTTCCACCTTTACCAGGTCTCTTACCTTTTCCAGATTTCTTAGAGCTGAAACAATCAGGAAAAAAATCATACGAACCAATTCGAGAAGAACATGCTATAAAAGAAGAAGTAGAGATTTTGTACCTAAGGAAAACCTTAGGCTGCTTAAGAAAAGCTTTCTCAGTCTGCAAAAGAAGGAAGAAGGAAAATGAGAAATCGTGAAGAGTATCAGATTCATTAGAGAAGGAACGAAGAAACGAACCTGCTCAGCCATGGCTACTGATTCGCTTGCTCTCTACTGAAGGAGGATGATGAAGGAGATGGCGAATGGCAAAAGGCAGCGACTCGGGAACTCTAAAAGTCTAAAGCAATAAAGCTCCGATGAAAACCCTAATTCATAAGATCTATCTGTTGGGTTTGGGCCTTTTATTTTATGGGCCGTGACTTTTGAATTAAAAGCTGTGACAATGAACGGCGTCGTTTTGTGGAGTTTGGTGTTTTATATCCTTTCGCATTACAGAAAGCTATGTATCATTTTTTTTGTTAGGTTAAAATGGCAAATCTTATACCTTTTTATTCTTTGAGAGAAGTTACAAGGTTCACAAGTAGCGGATAAAAATAAAATTATCACAACAATTAAATACGAAAGATGAACGCGGATTTAACGATCTATCGAGGCTCTAGTAAAACTAAAAGGCTAAAACGAATAACTAGTACGAGGTCCAGAAAGTAACATGACTTAAACAATTATCATCGCTGCATGGTGGAATGTCACGATGATTGATGAGTACGAACTCCGAAGAAATCGGTTTGTCAAAAAACCGGCTCTATAAAATTAACCTTGTTCCGTGCAACTTTGCTAATTTTATATGTTTTAAACGGTTTGCTCAACAAAAGTAACTAATTTATAAAAATTGAAAATTAAAACGGCTTAAGTCAAAGTTTGAGATTTTCTTTTTTTGCTTCGTTTTGAAAGTTGAATGTTTTCCTTTTGACATTTTCCCACAAATAAGTACAATATAAGTAGTTTCCACATGATTAGCCAATTTGAAGCACATTAAGCAAATTACAAATGTATATAAGTTCTGAACCAATTTTTGTTTCCTTTACCAATTTAATAGTAAATGACAAACCATCACAGCAGCAATAACCCCAAGTTTCATGTGTTTTTTTCCACATGAAGATGATCAAATCATATGCATCCAAGAAGCTTTTTCGGAGTAGTTCCAGTGGCGCGGTACTTAGCAGCTAATTCCTCGGCTTTGAGAATCTCCTCTCCGCGTTTAGCTTCGATCATTGCTCTCTTCTCTTCCGCCTGCTTGTGAATTTGAGCTATTTTGTTCTTCATCAACTCAACATACTCTGCTTTCTTCTTCTCCAATTGTTCCTATTGTCGAAATTCGAGTTTAGTAATTTTTAAGAAACTAAAACATGAACATTTTAAGTAAAGACATACCTCCATTTTCTTGAGTTCAGCTTCAACAGCTGCTTTCTTATTGTTCTCCCATGATCCAATCGAAGAAAGCTTTTTCTCAGCTCTGTATCAAAACATTACAAAAGTTTTTGTTTTGATTGTGTTCGAATTCGATTTAAGAGATCTAGATATATAGTATTATGAACATCAAAATGTTATGAATGAATATATATAACATAAAGAAAAGAACATTACTTGTTCTCCACTTTGCATTTCTCAGCCTCTTCCCAAGCTTTTATAAGTGACATCCTCTTCTCTGTCTCAACTCTAGCCAGAACAACATCTTCACTCCCAAATATTTTTAAACCAAGAGTACAATTTTTTAATCAGAGTGTGTAAGAACAGAGATTAATCAACATTCCCCCAACATGATTTCAACTAACATTACTACTTAGAAGTGACAAAATCTTCAAATTTTAGTTTTGAGATTATGTTAGTACTAGTCATGAATCTAGTGTCCTAATTACCTCTGTTAACTGATTTCTTCTCTTCCTCTGCTTCTTCTGCCACATCAAAAAGAAAAACTCTAAAAATCACTACTTCTTATAGCCAATCAGAAATGGAAAAAAAACTCATTTTGTATCAAAATAGTTGATGAATCAAGCTTCTATGCAGATATTAAAAAATCATTTAATTTTTTCTATTTTTTCTATATTAAAACTATCATTTATTATCTATCTAACTTCACTTTAACAAATGATAAAATACTGGGCATTATATAAATAGTCAAAAACTAATTAATTTTACATTAAAAGTTGTAAAAATCATATAATTTAATACAATTTTTTTCTCTAAAACATCAAACTATTTTGATACTGAGGAGGAAATACCAAAACAATAAAAATATCCAAACACGAATGATTATCTATAATCTCAAAATTAACCTCGCAACATAATTAAGAAAATTTCAGTAAAAATCTTTGAAAATCAGGTATAAATAAGCAAATAAGAAAACTTCAGCAAGCTTAGTAGTAAATAATTCTAAAAACTGAAAAAAATAGTAATTACTTGCAACCACGGGAACAATAGCCTTAGAGTCTTCTAGCTTCTCTTCAGCCGGCGCTGGAGCTGGACGAACCGGTGGTGGAGCCACAGGCTTCTCTTGTGGAGAAACATCTTCTACATCAGCAGGTTTCTCCGCCGGAGCCTCCGGTGATGGAACTGGCTCCGGCACGGTGGTAACCGTATCCGCCACCTTCTGTGTTTCCTCCTCAGCCATGCGTTCTATACAAGATGACGTCAAGTATAACAACTAAAGATTTACAAAGAGAAACAAAAAGAATCAGAAGAAGAGAATCAGAATGATCCAAAAGTCTTTGGTTTTATTTAAGAGAAAGAAAACAAAAATATGTTTGGTAGTGATGTTATATGTTCTTAGTTGTCACGAAATGACTCGCCTTCTTCTTTATATTATACTATTATTTTTTCTTATAAAGTTTAGTATCATTGATGCACGATCATTAATGTTCACATAAATTACAAATACATCCTCCGGTACAAAATAATAGACATTTTAAACTTTTCACACGTATTAAAAAATTTTTATGTTTAACAATAAATACATTGTTTTATATGTAAATGCAATTTACAATAATTTTTAACCAATAGTTACACTCACAATTTCTTAAAGTTAACAATTCATTATTACTAATTATTGAAAACTATATAGAAAATGTAAAAAATATATTTTTTTTTGAAACAATTTTTTTCTAAAACATTCAACATTTTGAAATAGAGAGAGTATTAATTTATGGAATATTATTGAGATTATAATATAGATGTATAATTTCTAAATAGAACCCGATATATAAATAATTTATTAAGTTACTTTTTTGGGTTTTATTGTAGTTCATACTTACACAAATGAATCACCAACTTCCATATATGAGGTAGATAAATGTTAAAATACTAAGGAAAAAAAAGATAATATACTTACGTTACGTTAGTCATGTAGACCATAAAAACACTCTTTATTATAACTTGTAAACATTTCTTTACGCGAATCTAGTTTCTTATTGAAACCGTAAAGTTTTTTTTATCACCGAAGTTGATGTAAATGGTAAAGTTAAGTTAATGGAATGTATTTGATTATAAGATATGCTATATCGGGAACATAGTTAATATTGATACTAATACTTTTGACATTTTTATGACATAACTCAGAAAGGTATTTTTTAAAACTAGTCTTATACTTGGTTTATTCCCAAATTAATTATATCCTCCAAATTATAATTATTTTCTTTCAATAAAGGTTTGAAAATACATTGATTCTTTAGTTTCGTGTTGCAAACGTAATCGAGGTAGCTGGCTACCAAGTCTTTGTGGTGTGGCTTTTGGTCAAGGTCTAGAGGAACATGTGACCCAAGTTTTTAATGTAGTTGACAATTTTTTTTTTTTTGAATATGATATTTTCTTTTTGTTAATAGATTCCTATAATAATTGTTTAGAGTTCTTGATTTTCACGTTAATCCCTCCGTTCATCAACCGAAACTTCATAAGTGCTGAGAAGATAATCCCTCCGTTCCATAAACATCGATGTTTTAATTTTTTATTTTGTCTCATAAATATTGATTTTTTATTTTTTAATGTATTTTTTTATTATTACTATTTTTTATTTCAAAAGAAAAATTCAACTAGTAGTACTATTTGCATGATTTATTAAATGTAGATTTTGGGTAAAACAATCTTTATTATTTTTTAATTCGTATAAAAATTTCAGAAAATCATTTTTTTGAGAGGGAAGGAATATATTTCAGTTACATATGATATAATATAGAGTCTAGCTTTTTAATGGTTACAAAAACTATTCTTCTCAAAGGGCAAAATTGTCTTGCTTTCCTCAACCATAGCAACACAACTTATGTTTTCTTCTCTTTTCCTCTTTCGATTGTTATCTTCGAATGTTTGCCTCCATAACAATCATGAGGATTAAGAGCTAACAAACTCCAGAGAAAGTGAAGAATTAACTTTTACATTCTCTAGTGTTAAATCCTTTCTCGAGCCATTCTGATTGCTCATAAGCTTTCTTTTAGTTTCGGCCTCTGTTTGCTTTATCGGCGTTGTATTCACTCCTCGAAATGAGGTTAAAGCTAGACCAAATGATCCCGTCCTAAGTGGATTAGAGATCAACGGCCCATGAACCTCGTGGTTACTAAAATAATATATTTTGCAAACGGATATGCTCAAACGGATAATAACCACCAAACCGTTCAACCATTCCAATCAGTATGACTAATGTGGTAGATGTGACCATCGACTTAAATATGTGTCTTATATTATACACACGAAGACAATATAAATAACTATACATAAGTTACGATAATAGTAACAGACAAATACATATGTCTTCTGGTCCATATCACACATGGTTACTTCCCCCGAGAAGATAAAATAATGTATTCACGTCGTCTTCAAGCATGAAAAATATATATACACATGCTATAGATCTTCATCTTCGTTAGACAAAAAAAAATATGGACATCAAAGAAGATGGTGACTCGCGAGTTATGAGATCAATCGAACTTCAACATCATGATTCAGTTTATGCAAGAACAGGTAAAAAAATTCGTAAATACTTATAATCATTAGCATTTAAATCATCTTACATTTTAGTCGTTACGTTGCTTTCTTGATTTTTAAAAAGGAACGTTATGGACGGCCGTGGCACATATAATAACAGGAGTTATCGGAGCAGGAGTGTTGTCCTTGGCTTGGGCTACAGCAGAGCTCGGCTGGATCGGTGGTCCAGCCGCGGTTGTAGCCTTTGCTGGAGTCACTATTCTCTCTGCTTTTCTCCTTTCTGATTGCTACCGTTACCCCGACCCGGACAACGGTCCCCTTCGGCTTAATTCTTACTCTCAAGCCGTTAAATTGTATTTAGGTTAATTTCATAACTCAAAATCGGATTCATGGACTCTAAATCTTCGACTCATGTTATAAATTCGTAGTGGTTAAACTCTTGCCGAAAGGAAAGTATTTGTGATATCCGGTTTATGGAGTATAAGGAAAATTTAAAATGATTGATTTGACTATCTATAATCGTCACTGCAGGGAAGAAGAACCAGATTATTTGTGGAGTCTTTGTATACATTAGCCTTATTGGTTGTGGCATTGCTTATACTATTGTAACAGCTACTTGCATTAGGTAATAAGTGTAATGCATAAAGTAACTTTTGATTATTTTCTAAGAAACTTTATAAATTTTCCATATTGATATGTTGGATTTTTTCTCCATTTCATGACAGAGCAATTCTGAGATCGAATTGTTATCATAGAGATGGGCATAATGCAACATGTTCTTATGAAGACAAAAACAACTACTTCATGCTTTTGTTTGGTTTGATTCAGATTTTTATGTCACAAATACCTAATTTTCATAATATGCTATGGCTCTCTCTCGTCGCGGCGATTATGTCTTTCGCTTACTCCTCCATCGGCCTCGGCCTCGCCTTTGGTCTAATCATCGGTATACTATAAAGATAAAATCATCTTTTGTATTTAGATTAGTCTTTCTTGCTTTGCTTCTAATACTAATCACTTTTTAAGAGTAAAAGTGATAAGTCGACATATTGTCAATTGGTTTTGAGATGACATCGAATATATTTTGCGTTTTGAAATGTGAAGAAAACCGGCAAATTAAAGGAAGTGTAAAGGGAAGTCCAGCAGAAAACAGAGATGCAAAAGTATGGTTAGTGTTCCAAGCTCTTGGGAACATTGCTTTTGCTTATCCTTACTCGATCATACTTCTTGAGATTCAGGTAACAATACTAACTTCATATGATTCTAAATCATAAAAGCAAGAGTTGATGATTCTGCTATGTTTAAATGAATTTTAAGGACAGGACACATTGAGATCGCCACCGGCAGAGAAGCTAACAATGAAGAAAGCCTCCATAGCTGCAGTACTCATCACAACATTCTTCTACCTTTGTTGTGGGTGTTTCGGGTATGCGGCTTTTGGAGATGTCACCCCGGGAAATCTATTGACCGGTTTTGGATTCTATGAACCATTTTGGCTTGTAGATTTCGCCAACGCTTGCATCGTTCTTCATTTAGTTGGTGGATATCAGGTATCTACCTACACGTCACTACGATTTTTAAACGTGTAATATTGACTTCACATCTTATAAATTTGTTATGCATGCGCATGCAGACCAACCAACTAGTTTTAAATTTTAAAAATTCGGTTAATTTATTTGATTTGATATTACATGTTCAGATTTCTAACAAACAATCGCGTTTTGAACATATGGAATGTCATTTTAGGTCTATACTCAACCGATTTTCGCGGCTACTGAGAGATGGCTAACAAAGAAATACCCACAAAACATGTTCATCAATCAATCCTACGAAATGAAACCTTTATTGTCACGAGGAGGTACCGTGAGACTGAATCCGATGAGGATGTGTTTGAGAACGACTTATGTGGTAATAACAACGGCGACCGCAATGGTGTTTCCATACTTCAATGAAGTATTAGGAGTGTTAGGTGCACTTGGGTTTTGGCCTTTGGCAGTCTATTTCCCTGTGGAGATGTGTATATTGCAGAAGAAGATTCAACCTTGGACGCAACAATGGTTTCTTCTTAGAGGTTTTAGCTTTGTTTGCTTGCTTGCGTCTCTCTTTTCTCTTGTTGGATCTATTCATGGACTTTTAGGAGCCAAGTTCCGATGATATTCTATAAATGGATGATTATATACCAACTTTTTAGTTGCAAAGTTTAGTAGTCAAGCCCATTTTGTGTAATTTAGGGGTTCAGATTTGTTTGCTTTATGTCCGAAATTACTTTGGGCCAAGCTTGTTACGGAAAAAAAGAAGATTTTTAAATTAGGTGAAGGGTTGAAAAATCAACTAAATGTGTCGAGAAAGTCATGTTTCTAGACAGATCTCACCTAATTTAAAAGAAAATTTTCGAATTGAGCCCCCAAAAGTGTGTTCATAGGTAAGGCAGTTGATTAAAATGACATGTGGTTTTATAGTTTTGTGCAAACATTAAATTACGAGGTCCTCATGCCATGGAAATTATAGTTGCCTTGTGAAGAAGTTGATAGTTTTGGGAGACTTAGATTTGATTTTAATATTGTGCGTAACTTAGTCGAGGATCATTTAGTTTTTGTAAAGCTTAGTCTAGATGAATTGAGTAGGGTGTGATTAAGAAATACAAGCATAGTTAAGAGGGAAGAAAAAGAGTAGCGATGTGGTGATGACCTAGTGGTAGAAAGGGGTGGGAAAAGTGTAAACTCATTTATCTCGGGTTTTATTTCTCCTGTGAACATTTTCACCTTCCATTTAGTGAGTCAAAAATGGTGCTACGCTTTAACCCATTAAAAAAACCGGGGAGTGGATTAGTCGACGACTACATGCTTTGTGAATTTAAACCTCTCGGTTATCAAAAAAAAAACGGTAAGGTTATCACTAATAAAACCAACATAAATCTATTAGACTATAGTATATATCATTTGATTGGTAGATTTTAAGCGGAACTAGCGCTAATTTCGTTTCCTTTCTCTCTTGTTACACGACACATGCTATCCAATCAAACCCTACATGGTTTATGCAGGACGAATCCAACTTTAAACGATCTTATGTTTATGTTTTTTGAAGGCTATATACGACGTGACGTGATCACGTTATCGACCACGAAGGACATTTGTTGACAAGTTGAACACATGGCCTATAAAGAAAACAACCCGCATGTGCATACGATTACTACATAAAAGGTTTCAGACCAAGTAGGCTTATAGTATCTCTAAGTAGACACGACACTCTGACTAACACTTACGTTTGAACTCTTTTTGTCTATATAATCTTAGGACGCAAATAGTTGTAACAAAGAAGAATAAATTTAATAGAATGAAAAAAATTGGAGGAATAAAAATTGAAAGGAATTGAATTCAATTTATTCGTTTACTATTTAGAAGATGAATAATTTTCAAAGGAATTTATTTTCTCTTTAAAATATGTCAAATGGTAAAATTATAGAGAAAAATAAAAGAATTCACATTTTACTCCAATTTTTTCCCTCTAAAATAGCAATGATTTGCTCCCTTAGTTTCAACATGAATTGATAAAAAAAATCAACCTAACTAAGTATAGAGCAGATAACAAGTAACCGTTTTAACTCGTGGCGCATCTAAAATATTTGTTTACCGACTAGTTCACACAAATGACGAACAAAAAAGAATTGCAATACTTCAAGACTTCGATGGTGTTCGTTTGTGGATCTCTGGTGTTCGTTTGTGGATGGCTGACGATAACGAACAGCAACAACGATCAACGATAATTTTTGTTGATTCATATTAATCAGCCTATAGTGTACTAGTCAAACTTCCTCCACTCAGGATCTGATTTTTAAACATTATTTCACTGTTTTTCTTGATTCATACGTCTTGTCTTATTGTCAAAAACATGGAGTAATCATTTATTTATTTTCCTTACCGTAAAAAACGCTTAGAAATAAACAAAACACATTGTCAAATCCGAACACGATAAGTTTAAAAAGACAAATAGAAAAGAACTACTACTTTTAATTTTTTTTTTCAAAAGGATTTAATAAAATTAGAAATATTGAATAGTTATCAAGTTGTTAAATAACTAATTATTCAAGTTTTTATTTACTGAGTTAGCAATAAATCTTCGTTCCAAAACCCTATAAGGTTTAGCTTTATGCGACTTCTTTAGCATTAAATCCTAAGTGCTTCCTTATCGAGAAAGTTGAAAGTTAGAAACTTGATGAACATATGCATCATCAACACTGTTCATATTCCTGACAAGATTCTTTTTATCTCTCTCTCTAGATCTTTCTTTTGATTTTATGTTTTTTTCAACTCTCTCTCTCTCTCTCTCTCTCCTAAACCCTTCGAATCTTTTACTGCTTGATTGATTATTCCGGTTGGCTTTCTTTGACCGGAATGCAACATCAGCCGCCGCCGCCGACGAGAAACTCGCCGTCGAAGCATGGATCGGGAGGCTTCTACATCATCTCGTCTCCCTTTGTTAAGTTCGGTTTCGGAATATCTCTCAACAGATCCTACGCCGTCTTCTCTCTCTTCATCCTCCTCATCGCCGCCGCGTTCATCTCCACGCGCCTCCTCCTTGACTCCACAGTAAGTTTCCTCAAAACGCAATCTCCACTTGTCGTTTTAGCTGAATCTACTAACTTCTCGGTGTTTGTGTCTATACGGGATCTTTCGTAATGTGAGAGTATTTGTTGACACGTGTCCTTTGTGGGACCCATTTATTGACTTTTTTAAACTCTAATGAGCTGTCATCCTCTAAAACTCACACGTCATCACGCTTTTTCAGGCTGTGATAAAGAAAGATTCCGCGACGATTTTACCAAAGTACCCTCGACCAACCTCCGTAATTACACAAAAACCTCCTGAGTTCACATTGCACTGCTCCGGCAACGAGACCACCGTGACATGCCCGAGAAACAACTACCCGACGACGGCGAGTTTCGGAGAAGAAGACGACGCAGAGCATCCTCCGACCGCCGCGTGTCCTGATTACTTCCGATATATCCACGAGGATCTCCGTCCTTGGGCGAGTACGGGGATCACGAGGGAGGCATTAGAACGGGCCAAAAAGACGGCGACTTTCCGGCTTGCGATCGTCGGCGGGAAGGTTTACATGGAGAAATTTCAAGATGCGTTTCAGACAAGAGATGTGTTCACGATCTGGGGATTCTTACAGCTTTTACGTAAGTACCCTGGGAAGATTCCAGATCTCGAGCTTATGTTTGACTGCGTTGACTGGCCGGTCGTTAAAGCTGCGGAATTCGCTGGAGTTAACGCGCCGTCGCCTCCGCCGCTGTTTAGATACTGTGGAAACGAGGAGACACTCGATATCGTGTTTCCTGATTGGTCCTTCTGGGGATGGTAAACTTTTTGCTAAAGCACCCATGAATTTTCCAACTTTTGTAAATTGCACCACTATAGTTTCGAATTTGTCAATTAAACCCCATTTTTCGTTAGGTCGGAGGTGAATATAAAGCCATGGGAGAGTTTATTGAAGGAGTTAAGAGAAGGAAACAAGAGGACAACTTGGATAAACAGAGAACCTTTTGCTTATTGGAAAGGGAATCCAATGGTGGCAGAGACAAGACAAGATCTCATGAAGTGTAATGTCTCTGAGGAACATGAGTGGAACGCTCGCTTGTATGCTCAGGTAATAATGATGAACCATGAGCTTCATTAAAGAAAGCAAAATGTTATTGTGAATGTAGTAATGTGTGCTTTGGTATCTTTGAAGGACTGGATCCGAGAATCAAAGGAAGGCTACAAGCAATCGGACTTGGCGAGCCAATGCCATCACCGGTAAGAGCTTTTGAATGTATTCAAAGCCTTGTGACCACAAGAATAGTAATTGTAATGTTTTTGTGTATAGTTATAAGATATACATAGAAGGGTCTGCGTGGTCCGTTAGCGAGAAGTACATTTTGGCTTGTGACTCGGTTACTCTGCTTGTGAAACCCCATTACTATGATTTCTTCACCCGAGGCCTAATTCCGGCTCAACATTATTGGCCTGTTAAAGAGCATGACAAGTGCCGCTCCATCAAGTTCGCAGTTCATTGGGGCAACTCTCACATTCAAAAGGTACATTGTTATCCATCAAGATAACGGATTCAACTGTTCGTTTGTGTGCTTTTTTTGCATTAGTATAGATTGAGAATTATTCGGTCGATATCCTTGTGCGGTTTGTTTTGGTTTAACTAGGCACAAGATATTGGGAAGACCGCTAGCAAATTTATCCAACAAGAACTCAAGATGGACTACGTGTATGATTACATGTACCACCTTTTAACCCAATACTCAAAACTCCTGCGGTTTAAACCCGAGATTCCACATAATGCCATGGAGATTTGCTCGGAAACAATGGCGTGCCCGAGGAGTGGGAACGAGCGGAAATTCATGATGGAATCACTCGTGAGACGTCCTGCAGAGTCTGGTCCATGTACCATGCCCCCTCCGTATGATCCGGCATCGTTTTACGCCGTTGTGAACAGGAAACAGAGTACCACTATGAGAATCCAACAGTGGGAAATGAAGTATTGGAGAAAGCAGAATCAAACCGGCTCTTGAAAATTTCAGCTTCACGTCTGTTCTTGCCGATGCGGAAAGGATTAAGAAGAACAATACATACGTAACCGGTTCTACTCTTCTTCTTGAAAATGCTATTTGTTGTATATTACTTACGAGATTATATGTTTTTCAAGTTTAGATTATTTCACACGAAACTCAATGAAAATTTTATACAACTATACTAATACGAAGCATGCACAATCATTAGATTGAGTTGGTTATGAAATTTTTGGTGTGTACTTGATGGCTACGAGTCACTAACAACTTGTTCTAACTTATGAGTTGATACATTGCTTCTGATTTAAGCCACAATCATCTAAACATTGTTTTATTTGATTGTAGAGTGATTTGCACGTTACTACTGTTAAAATCAACATCACACTTAGCCAAAATACCAATACAAGAAAACCAAAACCGAAGAAAAGAAAAAAAGACTTAACACAAAAGAGCAGAAAAGATAAAGAGTGTCTTTCATTTCTATTAGCGTTATTGCTCCTCTTGTTATACTTCATCTTCGTCTTCTTCATACTCATACGCTTCCTCTTCATCAGCTGTTGCGTCTTGGTATTGTTGATACTCTGAAACCAAATCGTTCATGTTGCTCTCTGCTTTTGTGAACTCCATCTCGTCCATTCCTTCACCTGTGTACCAATGCAAGAAAGCTTTTCTCCTGAACTTTGCTGTGAACTACGATGAGTTCTTGTTTTGAACGTTGATCATGTTGAGATTATTTAAGTCCATGTCTAACTCTTTCTAGGTATATTAGTACGATATTGTCCGGTTTGGACTTTAGAAGCAAACCGGCATGAATTTACTTTTTGGGCTACTTGCCAAAATGTCTCGTACTAATTAGAGTTGAATCTTTTTATATATTAGATACTATTTGTCTAAATTTCCAGTGTGAGATTTTGTGTGTGAGATTTTGTTTGATATCTCACATATATCTGTTCATCGACTTCTTTGGTACTCATTTTCCCTCTGAACATCGCTGATTTTATGACTTATCATTCGCTTAGGTGTGAATATATATTCGATAGCATGATCTTTTGATACATTTGGTGGGTCTTGATGTAGGTTTAGGGATTAGAGAAATGTGTTTATAAATCTTTTTCAGGTGATTAGACTTGAGATATTGCTCGTTAGTTTTTCCTCTATTTGTACAAATTACAAACCGCTCATTGTTACATACAAGAATACAAAATGTATAAGATGTTATAAAGCTTTTTTGGTCTAGTGGTTGACAAAAAGTTAATTAATCTTTCTATACCAAGAAGTTAAAGGATTGATTGTCCGAAGATGCGCGATTCATTCCAGAAAATTAATGAAGGCAGACTTATAAGAAGTTTTCAAAGATCTGTAGTAGAAGCTGGAATGAGATGATGACAAGTTTTATCACATGGATATGGACAATCGATTTCTTTCGTTTCTTCTCCTCTCCCAAAATACCAATCTCCAACCGTCTTAGCAATTGTCTGAAAACCCAAAAATCAAATCCGGTTTATAACTATCATAAACCGAAAAACGAAGATTGGTTAATACCTTATTGTGGATTCTAGGTGAAGTGGGAGAGAGCCAAGTCTCCTGTAGAGCACTCTGACAATGATCAAAGCATGAGTTTATAAACATTCCTCCTCTTGTAGAATTTCTAAAGAAATTTAAAGCCCCCAACATATCTTCCCTAAACCCTGCAAAATTAAACCGGTTTAGTTTTTGTTTTTTATCGGTTCTCGTGTTTAAACCGAACCAATTGGGTTTTTTTCTGTAACCTTGGAGTGCATCGAGCTGACGTGGATTACATGCTGTCACATTAAGCTTACAACGTTTCCAACGCCCGGTTTGGTCAGCAGAAGGTGGAACCAGCCCATGACGAAACTGTTTTAACAAGTTTACTAAACCGGCTTAGACATACTGAATCTCCGGTTAAGATAAATTAAACTGATATTACACTTGTTTGGCGAAAAGCCACATTCAGACAGTTTTCACATAAATTAAGAAAACCGTTACAAAACTTATATATTTTTAATACATTAAAAATAAGTTTATCTCAATTTAATATAATAAAATGGTGAGGTTAATACCGTAAATCTTTTTATAAATTTATACCGAAAATGTAAAGCAACATTTCTTGTAAAACAAAATTAAAACGTTAATGTGACACTTTTAATAAAGGGAAATAATATAAAAAGTCAAACCTGGTATACATCATAGGCTGGATTTAGGATGAAGAATGGCGTTTTAATAAATCTCAATAAGTATTGCGGGAAAAAACACTGCACAATAAAAAATGTATTAAAAACTAAATTTTAGATTTATAATTTGTTTTATAACAATATTTTTAATTTTTTAAAGTTTAAAATTGTACCAGAGATGGTTCGGAAGCAAATGTGTGTACACAGTTTGGATCAAGGCTTTTTTCTACATCCTGAATTTTATTTTATTATAATGAAAATTAGAAAATTCAAACTTATTAATAGCAAACAAGAGTCAGATCTCTTAGGTTATTACCTGCAGAGAGACAAGCTTTTTGTAGAAAGATCTCATAGTCCGGTTTGATGCTACATCGATTCTGTTAAACCAATATAAACCGTAAATATTGGTGAAACCAATTGGTTAACCATATAAACCAAAGATCAAATAACCACTTACGCGTCAACAAAGAAACCAGCGTCGCTCATGCACTTAACGTCTGCGGTTTTTGGTAAATAGCTCGTGAAATTGTCACAATGCAAAAATGTAGATAAACCACCAGCTGAACAACCGGTTAAAAGAGCCTGTTTATAATGTAAACCGGTTAAATTTTTGCGAAAATAAACCGAAGCACCGAATCAAACCGAGACAACAAAAAAGAAAGAAAATTTTACCTTGTGGGCTTGTGCTAAACCTTTAGGTAAAAGATCACGAATGATGGCATTCCATATTCGTTGTCCTCTGAAGTAGAGTATTGATGTCTGTCATTGAAAAAATAAAATCATAAACCAGATAATCTGGTACGTTTTTCCGTTTAATAAGAGTAAGAAAAAGTTCGGTTTACCCCGTTTCTATATTGTGTATCTCCCGCAAATGAAGCTCCATCACAATACCTTAGCCTGATTTTGTTCCAATTGTAAAAATCTGGTTTACAAAATATTTAAACACTTAGTAATAAGAAAGTAACACAATAATGAATACGTAGTCCAACCAATGTGCAGCTATACTATTAAGTGTTGATAGTATAACAAAACAATACTTCATCTGTTTCGCAAAAAATGTCATTCGTTTTCGAATATATTAAGAAAACTGTTAAACATTCTTACCGTCCTTCAATAATACTTAAAAAAAATCTCTCTCCAATTAATAAATTTAAATTGTTAGGTTTAAACTGAAATTTCGCTTATAAATTGGCATCGAAAATGTAAAACGATACTCTTTGTAAAACAAAATTAAAATATCAAAACGACACTTTAAAAAAAATCGGTGGGAGTAGTAATAATAACAACGTATTGTGAATGATGTTTTTGAAGTATTGACTAGATCCACATTTTCTACTTCAAATGTGGACTACTAAAATTTATAATGGAGCGGGACTAGAGCAAATTCTATAGCAGACTTCGTTTTAAAACAAAATACGGAGTGAAGTTGGAGATGCTACAAACCGAGATAGAGATAGGGTGTGTTTCGTTAGGAAGGTGACAAGGACAAAAGCAAATAAGGAGAACAACAACACCATAACTAATTAATAGAAAGTGAAAGATAGCCAAAGTTATTGTTCTTTTTGGTTAATCAACAGACAAAATTATTGTTAATACCTAAATAATTTGATTTAACAGAAACATTTGAACCGTCACATGAAAAGAGAGACCACAATCACAAGCAAACATATTCGATTAATCAAATCAATATTATGATTTAATAGATCGATATTGCCAATATATTTATTATTTATATATAGTTAATGGATTTTATCAACAAGAAAGATGATGACCTGGATTTAAAGAGGAATCATTGCTCAAGATTCCGGAGAAGACGAGGTTCTTGCTCATATAACCTGTCGAACCTCGATGAGTCTTTGACCTATCCATGCATGATGCTATATCATTGCACCATCCTCCTCCCTACGACATATTTTTTTTTAAAAAGAAAAAAACTAAAATTTACTTAAAGAAAAATAAAATATTCGACTGAATCAAAATTTAATTTTTAACTAGGACAAAAAAAATTGACCCGTTACACAAAAAGATGTTTTTTTTGATAATTCAGGTGTCCTGCCACTCATCGACAAGACGACGACCAACAGAATGACGACCAACAGATCAATATCAACCCGTACGTTGACACTCGTACATCGAGAGCACATACTAGCTAGCCACAAAAATATGTTTTACTAATCGTATGGTTATCTTTGTTGATTTGTTTGAAGCAAGTGAATGATAACTTGTTCATATATACTATCATATAAAATTTTAAAAACCGTCTCGTGTTATTGTGTTACAATCATTTTCGATCAAATTAGAGAATTTACGTAAAATTTGTTAACTAATTACCTCAAATTGTAAAAGCCAATTGTTTATTCCATCGCCAAAGCCTCTGTCTAAATTATAAGCTGGTAAGCTTCCGTCCAAACAAACTACAAAAAAACATAATAATAAGTCAAATATTCGTTTTCTTAGTGATAATATAATTTGTTAACGTAAAATGATAGCGACTATGTAGCTACATTTTTTTTTTTCAGTTATAGTGTTGCGTGACTTGCGTCATATATTGTATAATACGTTCGACTATATATTAAAAGGTTTAGTAAACTCAGTGACAAAAATGATATATCTCTTTAACAAAAAAAAATGATATATCTAGAGAGAAACATTAATCCTAAAACCAAGAATATATCAATGCTACGGATTTTTCACAATATTTAGAACAAATTAGTTATATTAACCAAATATGATATATATAGAGAGAAATATTAATCCTAAGACCAAGAATATATCAATCCTAATGATTTTTCATAATATATTTAAAGAAAACATTAGTTCTATTAACCAAATAAATAAATAAAATGTATAATCTATGTAGATGAAAAAAGGAAGAAAGGAGGAAGACGTACATGCACCGAGAGCAGCAGCGTCACGAACCAGCGTCATGCCAACGATCCGGCCTGGATCGCCGGAAACGAGCGGCGAAGGAAAGACCACGTAGACAAGAAGAGCCATCGCAGCCGTGAGATTGAGAAGCCGCGTCGTCATTGTTTCGCTTTTGACCTTCATAATGGTGAATGAAGGAGAAGGGCAATGAAAATGGTTGGTGTCGTCTCTGTCTCGTGCCTCAAAGAATGAATAAAACTTGATTTGGTGATTTAAGAGGGAGAAAGAAACGTCTATATATAGATAATAGAGATTTTACGTAAAATATATGGAAACTAATTTTTAGAAGAGAGAGAGGGAGGGAGAGAGAGAGAGAGAGAGAATCTTTCGTCATTTTAGAGTTTTTTTTCCCTTTGTATGGAAAAGATAGGGTTGATAGAAACCTTGTATCATCTTTAACAATCAAATATAAAAAAATATATATACACATTGATGCATGTATATGCATGCTTTTATCGCATGGAGAGAGTAACTTATTATTCATTCATATATGTGTTTAAAGAGAGAGATATCTTACTAAAAATAAGTTAATTCTGCATTTTTATTTATACTTGTTATATTTTTTAATAAGTAAAAGTTTATTTCTTTCCTTATCCGTATATTCTATTGTGGTCAATATTAAAAACTATTATTAATTTCCTTTAACCCAAAAATACTATTTCCATAGTTTTCTAATTTTGTAAAATCTTATCCTTTTCCTACCGTTGAAATCCAATTTCAATGATTTTTTTTTCACAAACACTTCAATAAGAGAGCTAAAACAAGCATAAGAATTAGAGGGTAGTAGATAGGGACAACAAAATTGAAATGAGAATATATACAAAATAATTCTAAAAATGGATATACGAGAGAGTAGGTCACTTAGACGATGGATTAGAGTTAGGTGTCTTCTGGTTTTGGTACACCGAATCTTCTTAATTATAAAAGGACTTGGAATACATTTATATAAGATGTTAAAGGAGTATATGGTATAAGTTTGATCAAATAAAAATGGATCAAATCTTCAAGTTAAAGTTAATTTATGATAGTCGGAAACAATGTTGGAGCACGATCAACCGGGTATCGTACCCAGTCTCTTAGAATTATTTTTAATTAAAAAAAAACAAAAGTGTAAGAGACCGTGTGTTAAGTTGCTTAAATAAGAGACGTATCTTATCTCGTCTCTTTGCGGCTTTTGTTTTTTTTGTTCGTTTTTTGTTGGGCCAGAACAAATTCATTTTCAAATCGGTTTTAGATCTGTTTCAGATCAGTTTTTTTGTTGTTGTCCGTTTTTTGGATCCGTTACGGATACGTTCACAATATTTTCGGGTTTCAGTTCCGTTTAAAATATCCCGATCCGAACCCAAGATACCCGTAAATATACCCAAAAATACCCGAAAATATCCGAAAATATCTGAAACCGAAAGAACCGAACCGAAATCGAACGGGTAACCCAAAATATTTCGGGTTTGGATAAGAACAAATTCATTTTCAGATCCGTTTCTGTTTCGTTGTTTTTCGGTTTTTGGATCCGTTACCGATCCGTTTACGATATTTTCGACTTTCAGATCCGTTTCGGATCCGTCAAAAAATTACATGTATATTAATTTTTTTTATTTTTAAAAACTCTAAATTAAGAGACTTGTAGCACACAAATCTCTTAACTAGGTCTCTTAGCATAGAAATAATATTTAAAAATTGTTAAGATACCCTTAATGGGTATTTAGGTTAATCATGCTCTTAGTAAATCCTGTTTACGCCTCTGCTTCAAGAGTCCTCACAAATTATGAAAATGGCTAATGTTCTAATCCAAAAATTCTGAGGCATAATATTAGGCCCGGCCCAAAAGTTTGAGAGTCCATAAGGCATAAAAAGATTTTGGACCTTAAAATATTAAAAGTAAAAACATTTGGCCCAAGATAAATTTTGTTGAGCCCAATAATAAATCTTATATAAATTTGACTTCATGGTATGTATAAGAATTGCCCAATAAATTTGTCCAAAATCTTCTTAAATCCTAATTGAACAACACAAGACTTCAAATTTCATGAACCATTATTTGTAATTTTTTCCCTAATACTACCAAATTTTAATGCAAAATTAAAAATCATCAATCAAATAAGAGTCCTTTACTTTTGAACTACGGAATGAAAATTTTATTGTGGACGATATTATAAAAATACGTGAATAGAGGGGTAAATTGTCAAAATTTCGACACAAATCGCGCATAATTTTTCACTATCATTAAAAAAATCGAAAGATTGGTTGGTTGTCTCTGCATTTTCCTCCAAAAATTCCAACTATTGAGTGACCATTTTCCAAAACTTTTATTATCTACCATCCGGCACACGAAAAATTAACAAACGGATTATTTGAGTTGCATTATTTTTGATGACTTTACATTTTATAATATTATTTCTTCTAGTTGATTTATCAATTACATCATAAAAAATTAGCAGTGGATTTAGCGTTTTACTCGTTAAGTGGAAAAAGATTATAAAAAAGCATTTTTTATAATTTTTAATTTTGAAGGATAGCTGCTGGTTAGGTGGGCGTGTGAGGGTGAAATGACTCCAACACTCTCTCTTCTCTTCTTTTTTTCTTTCTTCTTCAACAGAACACTTTTTTGAATTCGCTTATTCCATTTCCTAAACCCTAAATCATCCATCGATTCTCTCCCAACAATCTTATCCTCTCTTACCTCCCTTCCATGGCTTCTGCTTCCGCCACGTGGACACCTAACTCCCTCCAGCTCCGCCTCGCTTTTTCCTCCTCCGTTCGCCGGAACTCGCACGCCGTTTACTTCCGACCGTCGCGATTAACCAGGAAATCGAGTTACGGAGTTATCTGTCTTTCGAAGAAGCCGGAAGAAGTTGGGTCCTGGACTGGATCTGATTCCTCTAATTCGCCACCGGATGGTTTAGCTGGATGGGATGATTCCGGCAACGACGGAAAGTCTTCAAGAGCTGCGAAGAAGAGTTGGATTGAAGGTATATGCGTACGGATCGATTTTTTTCCATTTCGGTATTGACTTGTGCTCTGAGATTCGGAGTTTCCGAGGTTTCGTAAGAGGAAGTTTAGATCAAGCTTGTGAATGTTTGATTTAGTGTGTATTTGTGAGACCTTATAGATCAAACTTAAGATTTGAAGCTTAATCGTAGTACAATGGTTTTTTATGCATTGCAATTGTAGTTGTTAGGAGCCGTGAGTTTGGGAACGAACGTTGTGTTTCTTAAGATTTCGAGCTTAGTGGTACTACAATGGTGTGCATTATAGTGTTTGTATCAGAAGTTGTGTACACAGTGCACATACACAGAAATGTTACAGACTCTTCAGCATTTTTGGATTTTTACTCTGTTTGAAGCTGTAGTTTACCGGTTTTCTGGTGGACTAATAACAATCTGAAAGTAGTTTGTTTTCAGGTGTAGTTGGGGCTGGAGTTGCTGGAATCATTTTAGTTGCTGGGCTTAGCTATGCAGCAGCATCGTTTAACAAGCGTAATACTCCCCGTAAGTGCAAGCCTATTTACAAGTCAAATTAACTTAAACCCGTTTGGTGTCTCTTTTAAGATTTGTTGTATTGATGTTGTATGGTATTGTATATTGAGCGTAGAACTAAAGCCGGAGATGCAGCCATTGACGTCTCAGCAGGAAAGCACAATTCTTTCATCTGATGAAACTCCTAATGATGAGGTCAAGGTAGCTAACACTGAGGAAAACAATCTGAAGGATGAGGATAAAAGTATAGAAAACAATGTTATAGGTCAGCAAGGTGATGAAGCGTCTGGTGAAGATAAAATACATGGTACTGAGACGTCATCATTTGCTGGTGTCATGTCTGATGAGACAGATGCCACTGAAAATATCTCCTCCCAAAATACGCCTGAAGCAGGTATGATGATCCATGTGCAAGCTGATCCCGAGACAGCAGAAAGTGAGAAAATAGTTTCTGAATCATTGCCCCCATTAGACTCATCCACTGAGGCTATACTTCTAGATACAGAAAGTAGTAATCTTGCGGAGAAGAAGAATTCAACTTCTGAAGTATCTGATAGCTCTCCATACGCTGAACCAAATAATGTGTCTGATTTAGAAAATCATGTTAGCAGTCAGAAGGAAGATTCCATGATTTCTTTATCTGATACCGATGCTGATGCAGCCGCTGCCATTGTAACTGTTGGCATTGCGGCTGTTTCGCAGTCGGATTTGACTTCGGATCTTCACAGTGTGCCGCGAAATGACACGGGGGCAGCATTCTTGACTGTAACCGAGGAGCACCCTGATTCTGAAGTAGACAGAACACCGGAGTATTTGGCTGCGAGAGGTATGTCATCAATCTCGGACATAGATACAACGAAAGAAATTGAATCTTCAAAAGATGAACTGGACATGAATAGTGAAGACGAGCTTGGCGACAGTGGAACACCATTAAAACTACCGAATATGGGAAGTGCATTTTCTTCTGCAGGAATTCCTGCACCTTCTACTTCTGTTCAAGTAAATCCGGGAAAGATTCTTGTCCCTGCAGCTGCGGATCAGGTCCAGTGTCAAGCATTTGCAGCTCTGCAAGTTCTGAAGGTAATACTTTTTTTATGTTGTAGCGCACTAGCTATGCTTTTTGATGGTGTAGAGCTTTGCTTCAGTTTGGCACTTGTAAATCGTGCAGCTTATTCTTCAATTTCTCCCATCTTTCAGGTCATTGAACGCGAAACCCAACCTAGCGATCTATGTACTCGCAGAGAATATGCCAGGTGGTTGGTTTCTGCCAGCAGCGCGTTATCAAGGTATACTTTCTTGATATTGTTCGTGTATCTTGTGGGGTTGGAATGTTGGTCTTGCTGCTACATGAAATTCATACGTTCATGTGTGTTCTTCAACTATTTGCAGAAAGACAACCTCAAAAGTGTATCCTGCTATGTATATAGAGAATGTAACTGAGCTTGCTTTCGATGATATAACTCCTGAAGACCCTGATTTTTCATCCATTCAAGGTAAAAGCGGGCTCTGAATTTTAATTCTATCCAAAATGCAGATAATATATAAAGCTAATTTCTGTTTACTCTTTCAGGGTTGGCAGAAGCAGGACTTATCACAAGCAAGCTTTCTAACCGTGATTTGCTTAACGATGTTGAAGGCACCTTCTTGTTTTCCCCTGAGAGGTATTAAACTGTTTGCGTGTTTGGAAACTTATCCAGATAGTCAAATTTATTTTCGACATTTTTATACCCCTTTTACAGTTGACATTAATATCTATAGTTTACTGGTAAGGCTGCCGCAGTTTATCTCACAAATCTGCTTAAATATTTTTTTTGTAGTATTTGCTACTTCAATAGTATCTATGCATTTCTTCTTTAGCATATTTTTATGAGTTAATATTTTTTTCTATTCCGACGCAGCCTTCTCTCCCGCCAGGATCTTATAAGCTGGAAAATGGCCTTGGAGAATCAGCAACTTCCAGAAGCTGATAAAAATGTAGTATATCAAACCTTGTTTTTGGGTCAATTTCATCTCATAATCTTGCATTTAATCATTAATTCACATCTCCATGCAGACATTGTATGAACTCTCGGGTTTCATTGACATTGATAAAATAAATCCAGAAGCCTGGCCTGCCATTATCTCGGATTTATCTACTGGGGAACAAGGAATCGCTGCCCTTGCATTTGGTATGTCCACATATTCATTTCTAGTTTTTCCTCGTGCACAATCTTGACCTTGTTGTATAATGCTTACACCTTTTTTAGGCTGTACAAGATTGTTTCAGCCTCATAAACCCGTCACTAAAGCTCAAGCTGCCATTGCTCTCTCAAGTGGCGAGGCTTCTGACATAGTCAGTGAGGAACTGGCACGTATTGAAGCAGACTCCATGGCTGAAAAAGCCGTGTCTGCGCATAACGCCCTCGTTGCAGAGGTTGAAAAGGATGTCAATGCCAACTTCGAGAAAGAGCTCTCCATGGAAAGGGAAAAGATTGAAGCGGTCGAGAAAATGGCAGAACAGGTGAAGTTGGAGTTGGAGCAGCTGAGGGAGAAGAGAGAGGAGGAGAATCTGGCTTTGCTGAAAGAGCGAGCTGCGGTTGAGTCAGAAATGGAGGTGCTCTCAAGGTTAAGACGCGAAGCTGAAGAGAAGCTGGAGGATCTGATGAGCAACAAGGCGGAGATTTCTTTGGAGAAGGAAAGAGTTTCCAATCTTCGTAAAGACGCTGAAGAAGAGAGCCAGCGGATTTCAAAGTTGCAGTATGAACTGGAAGTTGAGCGCAAAGCCCTATCCATGGCCAGGTACATATTCTACAGTCTGAGCTTCATTACGTTTATAATGTCAAACAACCTATCTGCCTTCTGTATTTCGGAATCCTCATATGTTGTGTTTGTTTAGATCGTGGGCCGAGGAGGAAGCAAAGAGAGCTAGAGAACAAGCAAGAGCCTTAGAAGAAGCTAGAAAACGTTGGGAAACAAATGGACTACGAGTTATCGTTGATGAAGACCTTCAAGAGAAGAGCAACGACGATATAGAACAAAACGTATTGCTAAACACGGTAGAGCGATCATCGGTTAAAGAAACCGAGGAGAGGTCCCAAAACCTTATGGATAAGCTGAAGGAAATGGCGGAATCCGTGGGAGGAAAATCCCGGGAAGTGATCTTCATGGTGATGGAGAAAATACGTTCATGGATTACGGTTTTGAAGGAATACGCAGAGAGTTTGGGGAAGCGAGCCGGGGAAATGAGAGAGGCAGCCATTGTTAAGGCAAAAGGAGCAGTAGAGAAGGTCGAGAAAGGAACAGTTCATGTGGGAGATAAAGTGAAGAGAATGGCTGAGGAATGTAGAGATGGAGTTGGCAAAATCTCTCAGCGGTTCAACAAGACCTAAGAAAGTTTTTTTAAAACTTGGCTTCTTTTTTTTTTGTATTTTGTTTTAAAAATAAAAAAAAAAAAATAATGAGAATGACCATTACTACATCCATTATATTTACAGTATTGGTCACTGATATTCAGAAATTGTATCACTTTGTAATTGTTGTGTTATGTAGTTTTTAACTACACTAGTGCATATGTTACAGACTCCTGAGGACATTTTTCCAACGGATTTTTTGGTCAGTCTGGCCAGTCCGGTCCGGTTTTTAAATTACTGGTTCGGTTTCTGTAGATTAAGACCTTGATTGTTTGTGGTTTTTGTATTAGATTTTGGTTTTTGATTTTTTAAAAACCATTTTTTTTCTCCATTCAAGATTTCGAGAAAACTGCAAAGGGCCGACAAATTTTGTTCTTTTTAAGTATGTTTTTAATGGGTCGAAAAGAATTTTTTATACTTTAGGCTGAAAAGTATGTTGGGCCGGGCTCTGCAACTAATACTTCGAAACGACATCGGATCGATGTGAAGGCTTCTCACATAAGCTTTAGAGAAATGAACAGTAGGGACATGAAAGAGCCAAGCCTCGAGAATTTGAAAATTTTTCTAACGCCTACTTCCTTTTCTGTCTCTCTCTCTCTCCCAAATCCTATTTTATAATTCCATTTTTATCTTCTTTCAAAATTCAAACGTTATAGAGAGATCCCACTGACTGTAAGAGATTTGCTTGGTGGAAATTGAATTTTGATTTTTGGAGACGATGGAAACCAAACCGACGACGACGCGAAAAGTGGTTCGGGTGATAGCTAGGGTTAGATCATCATCTTCGGATCTAGCAATTCAATCTTCAGCTAAATTAGTATCTGTTCATAAGCCCAAAGGTGATGAATCAGACATCATTTCGATTTCATTTGGAGATCAATCCTTCAGGTGATTCCACTTCACTCTTTTTTTTCCCACATGATTTAGAATCTTGAATTTCTTAAAATTAGCCTTTGAATTAGAGAGATTTTTCTTTGATTGTGTTTGTGTGTGTATGTGTTGTTTTTATTATCTGAGAACTGTAGAGAAACGAAAGTTCTGAGTATAGAATTTGAAGATTCTGAGAGAAGTATTAAAGAGATAAATGAGTCTAAATAAGGAGTGTGTGTGTGTGTGTTTTTTTCTTGTGGCAGCTCGAAAGATTCTTGTAAACTTGACAATTGTTATGAAGAAAACGAAACTACGGGATTGATTTACATGAAGGAGATCAAAAATCTTGTTTCTAGCGTCTTTGAAGGTAAGGATGCTAATGTAATTGCTCAAGGAGCAAGAGGCAGTGGAAAGTCTCATCTAATTCAGGTATTTGAAAGATAAATAATACTAGCAAAGTAGTGATGATCAGATTGTTACTATTAGGTAAATGAAAATGCTAGTGCGAGTTACGATGAATGATATGTGTGGTTTATAGGGATCTGAGAGGGAGCCAGGTTTAGTTGTGTTGACAATGGATGAGATGTTATCTATAGCTGAAGAAAGAGGATGTTCGATTTCGGTGTCGATTTACGAGGTCTGCCAAGAAACTGTTTATGACATCTCGGGCCAAGAAAAACGAGTAGTTTCAGTGCTAGAAGGTGCACAAGGGAAACTTCAATTGAAGGGGCTTTCCCAGGCAAGTCGTTTAGTGTTTTTTGAGCAATATTTCTAGAGAAAATCATCTGTGTTTTGCATGTTTCGCATCATTAACATTTTAAAATTTATAACTTTCAGGTACCTATGAAGTCACTCTCAGAATTCAAGAGCTTATATTTTGGTCTCAAGAAATTCCAGAAGGTTACCAGTGACCCTCCACTTAGGAGCCATAGAGGAGTGATGATACATGTTCTTCCAAGCCAAGTTAATTCAGGATCTTCTGGGAGGATAAACTTTCTTGACATGGCAGGTTGAGTATTATTTTTTATCACAATTTGACAATCTTTCTTTCTGCAATAATTTTTTCTCAGCATGTGATATGTGTTGTCTTCAGGATATGAGGACTCCAGGAAACACAACAGCGACCTACCTCCTCTAGAGATTACCAGAATAAATAAGTCAATATATGCTCTACAGAATGTCATGTATGCTCTCAACGCAAATGAATCTCACGTGCCATATCGAGAAAGCAAACTCACTCGCATGCTGAAAGATTGTTTACAAGGATGCAACAAAAAATTGCTGATCAATTGTTTGGTATATATACTTTGCTAGCTGCTGAGTTTTTTAGATTTATGATTCACCTAATGTAACCATTTTTTTTTGGTTTTAGCCCAGGGAATGTAGCCAAGACTCGATTTACATGCTAAACTTAGCATCGCGAATCTGTCTTGGCAGTAAACGAGCCATAGCTAATCCTACTAAGAAGAAGACTGCAAGTTCTATTTCATTATCCTCTGCTCCTCAAAGGACTCAGACACCTTTGGTTGTATCTGCTACTACCAAAAAACCAACAGGGCCACAGGGAAGTGTGACAGAGAGAAAGACTAAACTCAACGCTTCTGCTTCTGCAATTAAAGGAAGGTAAATTTATCTTAACCAGCTCTAAGCCTCAATATCCTTGCTATACATAATGCTCTGTTGTTCAGTTTTAGAGCATCAAATAGTAATGATTTTTTTTTCACTCAATGATTGAAGGAAACTGTTCGCTGAAGCAAATAATTCTGTGAGATGTAAAAGTAACTCTAAGAAGGTAATTCATCTTTTGTTCTAATCCTATTGAATGAAGAAACAGTATAGTTAGACTTGTTTTTTGGATTTTTTAGATGGAAGACAAAGCAAGGATGACACTAAAAAAGGTAGAGCATCCTTATTCTAGATAGTTAATTTGTAATAGTCTTCAGCTTCCTCGCTCATCTCTAATAACACTTGTGTTTATTTTGATGAAGGAAATCTCCACTTCAAAGGTTGCCTTGACCCTTCAGGCCCCCTCATCTGAAGAAGTAAATTCTTGCAGGCTCGATATAGATGGCGATGCATTGTTATATATTACTAAGGCATTACTTACAAAGGTCTTCTTTTCTTTACTATAGGAAGTCTGTTCTTCGCTTATTGTTATGGATTCTCAATCTTCTTTGGTTGAAGAGGTGATGATTATATAACTACATTAATGCTAACTAAAAATCATCAAGACATTACTTACATTCAGTGATTCACGGCCGGGTGGTGATTTCCTTGCAGGAAAAGTCTGCTTTGGCTTTCTCAAGCTCTGCAGTAGCCATGAAATCGGTAAATTTTCTCAATCTATAACATTTCTTCATCTCAAGCAGCTGCGAAAAGATAGATATTTGAAGAACCGGTTCTGTTTCATTTGTTTAGTTCCGTCTTGGCTAATATTTGCCTCTTTTCATTTCTAGGACTATTCAACCAATCCAACTTTAAGCTCAGAGGTTATTGACACTACAAATAAGGTAATTTCCATAGGATTTTTGTTTTTTTTTCGACATACGGTCACCAAAACTGCTGACATTTCTTCAATTAAATGTTTAGGAGACACCTCGGAAACAAGCAGAAAGGCTTTCAGGAGCCACTTGTTGTGATGATGGCTCTGCGGGCAAAGGTGAGACTTGAAAGTTGATAAAGAAAAGTGTGATTTTAAAGGAAAGCTTAGCTTTTTATATTGTTTTGTTTGCTGTATGGCAGCTCAAGTAGTAGAGAAAGATGAAAACAATTTAGTCACTGAAGAAGTTCTGACACTTGTTGACGATGAAGGTAAGTTTATAAAACTAGTGATTTTAATCTAAGAAGTTAATATTGGTGGAACCTTTTGTTCATTTCTCTTTGATTTGTAGGTGAAAACTTGGACATAGAAAACAACAGTTTGCTAGCCAATGAAACCGCATCACCACCTCTCAGCATTCGTCTTCAAGAACTATCAAACACTTTGAAGTCGATTTGCAAAACCTCAAATCAATCATCTGCACCCGAGAAATATCATACTGCTCTAGCCAAGTTACATGTGGAAGAAGTATCAGAGTGCAGCAATATTACTACTGCTGAAGCTGTTGGCTGTGTAGAGCTACGAACACCCGAGAGAGTTATGCCTTCGAACATCGGGTGTAGTCCTTGGAAGTCTTTTAGTGCACATAGCTCTAAATTGAAGGTAAGAAACAAAGCATGACTAAATTTGATTTTAAACTGAACCAAAATTTATCACATCTAATGACTATTGACAAAATGTTGCAGAACTCTGCTGTTGGAGAGTACCTCAAATTTTTAAACACGGCGGATAAGTAAGTTATCTTCTCTGAAACTTTCCAAAATCCTTAGTATTTTTCGGGTACAATTCATTTTAAATTCACATAGTTGTTTGGATCATAAGTATTTTAGATTTATGACTACTAAATTAGAGTTTTCTCTTCATTTGTGGTATTTACAGGGAAGATCTAAAGAAGCTAAAGGTGAAATGACTAGACTAATCATAAACATATTAAAATGCTTGTTTATGAAAAGTGCCTAACTTGCATACATTGATGAACAATAGGGCATTGGAGAAAAGAGAGCGACTTACATAGTTGAACTCCGCAACGAATCTCCTGAACCGTTCAAGACAGTAAGTCTCCTGAACCGCTTCATCACTGCTATTTTCAAGATATCTTTTAGTTTTTCAAAGTGTCATATCAAACCTTTCTTCAACTTTAGTGTTTTAAACTTCCATTGCAGCTTGATGACTTGAAAGATATCGGACTCTCAGAGAAACAGGTTAGTTTGTCATCGCCGACTCCTTCGATTTCTCTATACTTTAAGTGTACACCTACATGCGTTGCATATCTTACTTTATAAGTGTAATGATGGACTTTTTGCATTGACAGATTAAGGGATTGCTGAGAAAAGAGATTGGTAAGATTTTCAATTAGCCGAAGAACATTTATCTATGGGTCTGAAAATATTTATGAATGTTTTCTAGAGATTGTTGTGAGGCAAGTTGTTGAAGTGTGTAAGTGCCTTATAATGG